>RDPX01000081.1:2384672-2421503 GCA_003991215.1 Morbakka virulenta | reverse complement strand
CACCACATACTACATATTCTGTCGTAGAAATAAACCATGGACCAACCCTGAACTATTGTCGCTTTATTGATTTTGTTAGTAAAATATTTAATTTTGATTTTTTGTTAAATAGGCAAGTCAATGCAAACTACATTGATTAGTGAGGTTTGTAATTGTACATGTTCAGATGAAAAAATAAAAAGTTTCCATCTTTTTTCACACTTTGTGTCTGACTGTTCTTATTACCGAGTTCTATGCTGATAGGCAGGTCATAACAAATGACCATGGGCTACCAGCTTCCAGTACTTTTCGCAAAATCCTGGGTGTTCCCAACAACGTAGTCTTTTGAAGCACTCCTAAGTTGCAGGGAATCCCAGGCTTTTCAGCCCACTTCTCAAATCCTTTGGTCACAGATCCCAGAGCTTCAATAGCAACAGGGACAACTTCTACTTTCTTCAGTTTCCACTGTCTTTTTTATTTCTCTTTTTAGATGCTTTTTTCCTTTTTTTTCTCCTTCTCTGCCATGTTCGTATCCGCCGGTACTGTTATGTCAATGATTATTGTCGTATGTTCCTTGTTTTTTACCAAGACTAAATCTGAGCTTCTTGCTTTAATCACATTATCACACTGGATATTTACTTCAAATAATTTGTCATGATTGATTGCTCTTGTGCTGCACAAATTAAGGCTTCTGTACCAACCTTCAAATCACATTTTGACAACCATTCCCAAGTCGTCTCCTTGTCTACATCATCTGTCAGGTCTCTGACAAGCAGTCCATGCATTTTCTTTTCATTCAATGTATCTTGCGCTTTTTTTTCATTTCTTGCTTTAAGTTCTCTAAATCCCCCCCCCTTGTTTGTCTGTCTAAGTCTTTAAGCTCATTTTGTCTCCATTGATTATTATTATTATTATTATTATTATTATTATTTCTTTATTTCACTATACCGAAAGATAATAAATACTGGTGCAGGCTTAACTTGAGGGCGAGTTATGTCCCATATCCTTAGGCCTCGTGTGCTTTCGTCAGGGTCCGTCCTGTTACCAATAAGCAGGCCTTCTGTAAAAGTCTCACCGAGACATCCACAACTGCCACAGCAATCGGTTTGACATTCCATAGCTTTTTGCTATTTTATTATGATTTTACATTATTACTGTTATTATTATTATTTTTTTATTATTATTATTAAATTTATATATTATTATTATTACTTTAAAATATCTACACAGGATTACCACTTCAGTAAAATATGAAAGTACTACTGCTATCAAAGTAAGTCCTGTGTGTAGGTGCATGGCATGGTATGTGAAAAAGTAAAAAAGTTAAAAAGTATTTATTTATACAACAAAAATCTAAAAGCTAAAAGCAAAATAAAATTTTCATTTCTTATTTGCTCTAAATTTTGTTAAAACCATTTCTTCTTGTGTTGCTATGGGAGCAAAACTCATTGTAGAGTTTTGCTCCCATAAATCCGAACAAACATTTCCAGAATTCAAGCTTTATCTTGGGTAGTTTTATTAATAGATTGTCAATTGTTGTTTTGTTGTTATGATCGTTTAACGTGAAGTAATTTTTATAGGGTGAGCCAGTTTCTTGGTCCAAACATTTCCGAACTTGTACACAGCATCTCTTCTTAAATGAAATTTAGCAAAGAAAATGTTTACATTTCAATGAAAATCACTCACAAAGGCAAAAACAAAAAAGGCAACAAGAAAGAAAGAAAAAGTATTTTATTCAAAGTTGATTTTTCATTCAAGCAATATATATTTTTGAACCTTTCTGCCTAACGTAAGGTTTGACTTGTTCTCTTAGTAATATTTAATTAATCCTTTCGGCAAGGCCAATTTGACCAATTTAACAATGGCTTTGATAATATATTTTATCAAGAATGCTTACTAGAATATTTAGATTTCTACATGTACTTTCAAAGTTCTAACAAGATCTTACGATTTACAATGCTTGCCTCATCGTTGTATTTGTTTTATCATATCATCAGTTGTTTCTCTGGTGTTGTGACAGTTATTATTGAAAATTAAAGGCCTAAGTATAATACATGCTTTATTGCATGGTATATTTGGTCAAGAATGATGCGTGGGAGAGGGTGGAACGTAAGTATGCATAAAATAAGCTGCGCTCCAAAATCATGGTATATTTGGTCAAGAATGATGCGTGGGAGAGGATGAAACGTAAGTATCCATAAAATAAGCTGCGCTCCCAAATCATGGTATATTTGGTCAAGAATGATGCGTGGGAGAGGATGAAACGTAAGTATCCATAAAATAAGCTGCGCTCCCAAATCATGGTATATTTGGTCAAGAATGATGCGTGGGAGAGGATGAAACGTAAGTATCCATAAAATAAGCTGCGCTCCCAAATCATGGTATATTTGGTCGAGAATGTTGGAGAGGTGTTGGAGAGGATGGAGAGGATTGGAGAGGATGGAGCGTAAGTATCCATAAAATAAGCTGCGCTCCAAAATCATGTATATTTGGTCAAGAATAAGGTGAGGGAGAGGATGGAACGTAAGTATGCATAAAATAAGCTGCGCTCCAAAATAATGGTATATTTGGTCAAGAATGAGGTGTGGGAGAGGATGGAGCGTAAGTATGCATAAAATAAGCTGCGCTCCAAAATAATGGTATATTTGGTCAAGAATGAGGTGTGGGAGAGGATGGAGCGTAAGTATGCATAAAATAAGCTGCGCTCCCAGATCATGGTATATTTGGTCAAGAATGAGGTGTGGGAGAGGATGGAGCGTATGTATGCATCCTTTTCTTCTCCATTGGTTAACTTTGAGGTCTCACACCCGCACAGTTGACAAGACAGGGGTTTTCAAAAACTAAGCGGTTGTCTTTCTGGTATTGTCACTGACTTGTCATACGTTTAATAGCCTCTTGACCTGTGCCCTGGTTAATGCTATTCTTTTCTTTGTATCTGCTATGCCTTAACAATCCTTTGTAACCTTTGTATCAAGATTCCTAAGCTCTCCACCCTCTTTCAACTTCTCATTATTATTACTATGAGTTTTCATGACTTTGCATTTCTGGTAATTTAGCTCAAGTTCAACTTTGGATATATTGACTTTACGTTTGAATTTTGTACTGACAGTGATTCGTTATTGAGATTGAAAGAGCAAAAGGATCTGCAAAGTTAATTTATTCAAGCATGGTTGTTAGCTTCAATTGAATTCCAGCTCTCTTGCCTTCTACAGCTTTTTGCATTACCCATCAATCATTAGAAGGGATAAAAATACAGACATGTAGTATCCCTGTTTCACCAGCATATTGCTGTAATCCAATCTGTTCTTTTGTTTCCGTCAATAACAAGGCATTGGACGTTTTCATTCAGGGTCTTGGTTATCTAGATCAGCTTCTTTAGGATTCCATATCGTCTCATGATAATTCAAAGCCTGTCCCTGTGGATGGAATCAAATGTCCTCTCAATGTTGACAAAGTGAATGTATGGGGTAGCATTCCATTTGTTGGCTTGCTCCGGAATATTTCTGAGGATAAATATCTGTTGATGGTACATCTACCAACGCTACAGCCGGCCTGTTCCTTTCTACGTAATACATCCAGTTTTCTTTGTGTCCTGTTGATAATGATCCTATCTAGCAATTTCCTATCCAGAGGTAGCAAGAGAAATAGACGCCAGTTTCCACATTTCCAAAGATTTCCTTTTTCTAAAGTTTTACAGATGAATCCATTTGTTGACTGACTAGAGACTCGCTCTATTTCTCTCTCTCTCTCTCTCTCTCTCTCTCTCTCTCTATCTATCTATCTATCTATCTCTCTTTTTCTCGAATGAGGTCGAAAATCCAATTATGTTACAAAATTGTGTTTATGGTATGGTTGATGCCTTCATCAAAAAACGAGCTCCTCTGTTCCCCACTTCTGCTTGTGGTAGTTCCTTCGGTGCCTATGTTTACCACTTTCTGGGAACGCTTTTTCCATATCACTAGCCAAGCTATTTTATTCTTGCCCTTTACTATTGTTGCTTGTCTCGTTCTCTGTACTGTCAGCTGATTTACTAAACTGCAAAGTTCATTCTACCTTCCAATTGCTGCTGCATCTTGAGCTTTTTCAGCTTACTTTGACAGTCACTTCCTCTTTTCCTTTCTTGTGTACTTCTTCACCTTCCAGTTGTTCTTTCTGTACCCTTCCTTCATTTTTTGTTTGATTCTCTAATGGCTTTTCTCTGAACTACCAATTTTAAGGTGTTTTTATTTATCTACAGCTTCTTTTTTTCATTGAGTCAATCACCCTTTACGCTGACTCGAAAGTAGGCACTTCTCTGCTCCTCTCACACGTTCTATACGTCTTTGCTCTCTTTTTTGTTTCTTTCAGCTTGCACTTTACTGCTGTTTCGTAGCATTTTTTCCTCATTTCTTATCTTTAAGCCAATCGAAATCTAGTTTCGGGCTGGTCTTTTCGTTGTTCGAGTGTGAGCTGACACTTATCTTACTTTGTGAATGTCTTTCTGGGACAATAATGTTTCTGCTACCTCAATTCCATATAGCTAACAGAAACCCATGCTCATCCATTATTTTCTCATACCTGTTGTTTTCACTTTCAACCCTAGCATTGAGGTTCTCCTTCACAATGATAATTTCCTTTTTGTTGCATTCATCTAATGCTTCTTGTAACATATAGTAAAACTTCTCCTTCTCCATGTCTTCCTTTTTGTCGTGTGTACACTTAAATAATACTTACTTTCCTATACTTTGAGTACAACCTTGTTGTATTGATCACTTTGCTGATGAATTTCCATTTCATAAGTGACCTATACCTTTAATGGCTGATCATGATGATAACACAACCCTCTTTCAGTACTTCGTCTCCTTAGTGTATCAATATCTGGCCTGAGGACATCTTCATCCTGCCTTCCCCTGTTCATCTACATTCACTAATCTCAGGGATGTCCAGTTGGTAGCTCCATTATTTCTCTTGTGATCTGTGCTGCTTCTCTTATAGTTCTTATATTCCAATGTCCGATATTAAAAGTTGTTTTAGGACTTACAAGAGATCACGTCTGAAGTTGAACACCCCGTAGGTCTTGATTCATCGTCATCATAATCCCATCCCGATGATGGCAATCCCCGTCCCTCCCCTGAGCTTATTGAAAAACTTTTCTTGGTTGTTTTTGTAACTGATTAAGTTTTTAAGTTCTGCCCTGCCCGCCAGCTTTGAGAGCCAGTGCTTTTATGTCACGGTGTGCTTCTGTTAGACGGGTTTTGTCAGGACATATTGGTGTGCTACTGCTATCCGCCACCCACGGGACATGCCTCTACCCCATACGGTCCCAGCGAGAGGTTTAAGGTGTTTGGGTCTGCTAAATCAAGGGAGCTTGATACAGTCTAATTTAATTGCAGCCAGGGTAAGAGAACCAAAGATTTTAAGTAATAAGCAGAGACGTACCAGGAACGACATGAAGCATTTAGTTTAGTGGTGAGGAGAAGTAAGTTTGAATCTTTGCTCTCCAATAAATACTTAAAAGCGAAATAGAAACCTGAGTTGATCTGTCCCTATATTTTTTTATATTTTTGGGTGTAGCCGAACAATTTTTAGTAAAATTCAATTTTGAACTATATGTATTTATGTTTTAGACGTGTCCCACAAGAGTATCTCGACACCAAATTTAGGCTTTCCACAATACCTGGGTAAATAACTTGTTCCACTGTTCGTCTCAATATTTGATTATGGTCAGAGGCACACACATAACAACATTTTCAGTCCTAGTAAGGCCATCCCAGGAATTTTATAAATGAACAGGTTATTCAGAAAGGATATAATATACCAAGAAATTTGTTAAGAAAGAGAAGAATGGTGAGAGAAGCCCGCTGTAAAGAAACGTCTGTCAAATGGGTAATGGAATAGAAAAAAAACCACCCAACAGAGCCAACAAAAAGCAAACACTGTCTAAATCAATCAACGTAAATATACTAAATTTAATGCAAATGGGCTGCAGTGCAGCATTTGTTACTAAAGTGCAAATTCGTTAAAGGCGCCGGTGGTAAGTATTTCATGAAAACGGCAAGGTTGGCTTTTCGTTAACGCACAGGTGATGCTATTCACATCCATTACTATTTTCCCTAATTTTCAGCCCATATGAATTTGATCTAAAATGTTTTCAGACAGTCTGTCAAAATAACTGGCGGTCTCTTTTGTTCCTTCCCTTTCCGTTCTTTCCCTATTATGTATTCTTTGATATAAATTTATCACTTTTACTTTACCTTTAGAAAAGTGGCAGTAAAGAACTTTTAATTAAAGTTAAACTTTAATTGCGAAATGTAAATCTAATACATTGCTGACAGTAAACTGGTTTTTATTGACCTCGATGTTTATCAGACTACAATAATATCTACTTCCAGCAACCGTTGTTCGTCTATTTGCATTAAAGAATATAAATATTTAACTTAATTAAAAAATAACCTTTTTTCACCTTCTGTCTCCTTTCCTATTTTCCCGTCTATATTATATATAACTCCTTACAGTAAGCAGACGACGTGAATTTTAGCTTAAAAGGAAAATTAATGGACATGGAAACTTACATACTTACTGACTGAGTTTCATGATTTCACTCGACCGATATCGATATATATATATATATATATATATATATATATATATATATATACACAAGCAGGCAGCGATAGAAACCAGAGTCGTTTTCTTCCTTTTCTGAATTTAAAGATAGCAAGTGGTTCCAAAAGACTGACATTCACATATTATAACAATGAAGCCGACATAATTCTCATTATAAATCACCAGACTTAGTACCCAAGAAGGTTTATATGTGGCAGCAGCTCTCATCCATCAAATTGCCGGGATGTGTAGCACATAAAAACACATAAATGGCAGTCTAACAAAATGAAAATGTACATTATAAAAAAATTAATACTCTCCCTAATTCTATAAAGCTATTATTTGAACAGGGTTTAATTAAGATAATGGCCAAGAATGATAAAAACAAAGAAAGAGCTTTTCGTCAAAAAATGCAAAGAAGATGGAAGCAGAAATATATCAAGCACATAACTCAGTCCCTAACAGAGCATTTCTAGCATTATCTTTAATTACAGCAGTCATTAGGAAAGAGTGTTAAGAGTGCAATAAGGAGACTAAAGAAGATTTATTGTTCATGCAAGTTTTAGCTCCAGCAAGTAAGGGTGTATTAAAACTGGAAGCTCCCACTATGTTTTGAGACGGGAGACTGCAATTGATTATCAATAGTAACGACAAATATAGGAGAAAAAGTGTCCCAGAGGAACTGTTGCTGAGTCATCGTCATGTCCAAAGTAGTTCAAATATCTCCTTGGACAAACGGTGAAGACCTGGTGGAATTCAACTGTATTATGTCGCAGTTACTAGACTGAAAAGACAACCATCTTTCACATTCTTTCTTCAAAAAGCACCCACAAAACCGTTAACAATAATAAACATATCGTTTTTTATGGGATTTGTTTTGGTAAGAAATCTGTCTTGAGTAAGACTAATACCTTGTCGCTTTTTGCCTTTACCTACATCCTTGATGATGTTCATTTTTATGGCTTTCAGTAGCAGTAGCTGTGAAAAATTTTTTATGCATATCATGAAACTGTTATTTCATTATGGTTTCAGGAAGAGTGGGAGAAAGCTTAAAAGAACTTTAGTGCCTTCCCCTTTCCCTCTTTCATACAGGAACCAGCTAGAAAAAATGAACTGCTGTAAATGGTCTTTATTTGGCTAGGCTAACTATCCTTTCCGTTTATTCTCCCTTTTTTCGACAAATGGTCTCCTATCTTCCTAAAAAGTATTTCATACCTGAAGATCAAACTAAAAAAATAAGAAAGCACAACTCACATGTAACTCTTGACTAATTTATAAGATATCCAGACATAAAATGGGTCCTAATTCAAAAGACGATTAATATTCTTCAATAATTGTGTTGCGATGCTGACTTTACAATTTTTCTTACGTCCTATCAATTTTTATCTTTTCATCCTGAAAAATCAAGTGCTAACGGTTGTAAACTGCGTGACTGTTAGGCCCTTAGTATTTATACCAAGACTTTAGGAATGCAAAGAGCCTACCCAAGGAATAAATTTAGGATTCGCAGAAATGATAATGAACTGGAACTGATACACTGACACATACACAAAAATATTATTATTATTAACTTTTATTTACGAAATCGGTGGCAAAGATGTTCTTGAGGAATGAGTTAACTGTTTTGTAACAGGAAGAAAAATTGGCTTCAACCTAGAGCTTGGGATATCTCTCTTCAGTTGAAGAGATGACTTCATGATTTAAAATTGTACTGACAAATTTTCAGAGTGGGAAAAAACTGGTATCTTCTTCTCCAAATGTGGCAATAGTCACCCCATGCCGCTCCATTTACTACGGACGTGACCCAAACACAGCAACCAGGTTTTGTGCGAGGTTTATTTTCTAGATAATAGAAGTGCGACTGTGTGCAATAGATGTGCATGGCAGAATCAGATGACAAAGATTCTTAATTCTCTGTGGCGATCCTTTATCTACATGAGCCGAAGGAAGAACAGAAATGTGAAGGTGCCATTTCTTGAGATCATGAAACGGACCACAGATTTAAAGTGAGCCATATTTTAACAGCCTCCTTTAAAAACTACCTGAACGAAGACAAGAATAACATAAAGATGGCGGCTCGTCCCAACGAAGGAACCATGCCAGAGAAGGCAGACAATGAAAACAACCAAGGCCCGAGAAGAGTTGCGGCACACATCACACCAGGAGAGCTAGCAAAGCCTTCTAATATACAACGAATCCAGCAAAACAAGCTTCAAGTCAAATCTTATCCACACTTGAAGAAACTTGAAAAGCTTGGTGTTTACTCGTCCTGCAAGGTAGGTCATTAAATGAGAATTTAATGCCTTTTCCAGAAATAGAACCAAAGCACCATTTTCCACAAAGGATAATCTACACATCAAAAAAGCTTGAAAAGAAATTTGTAGTGTTAGGTTCATGTGGCATCATTGATTTTCGACTGCTGCAGTAATTTAACCCCATGTCGAGGCAGTTTTGAAATTGGAATATTATGAATTATCTGCTTTTAATTTATCATTAAATTAATGGTAAATTTCCCATCATCATTGTCATCTTTATCATTGTTATCACCCAAAGGCCTACATGCTTCAGTTTGAACTTGGACAAATGCTCAGAACAGGCTAGCGAAGTTGTTTCGGTTTACTTTTTTGTGGTGGTGGGGGGAGGGGGGTTGTATTACCGTATTAGTTGGGACAATCAAGAGCTTACATAAAATTTGAAAAACGTCACGTTAAAGGTTTAAGTTTTTAATTCATGGAATTTTGATAAAATGTTGTACTTTTTGAAATCATTGCCGAGGTATTGTCACAGATATTTTGTTAATTTTTATAAAGCTGCTGTTTAATATTGTAGTACCAATGCTGAAGGATTAAAAGTTTTCTTGTTACAATGCCGTGTTATGAAAATGGAACAAAATTGGAAACTGCAAAGCATAAGACAATTGGATTCATGATCATTGAGGAAAAATGCACATTTTGGGGGGTTAATGAAGCATGAAACATGCCCATGGCTCAGCCTAGGTTTTACTGGCTTTTTCCTGTTAACAAAGTTAGACACACTTTATTGCTTTCTGGTCCAGCCATGAAACAACTGTTGATTTTGTTATTTATGAGAGTGTCATGGACCATTTGACACAATTGTATTACTTTACTCCGATACATCATAAATAAATGTACAGTGCAGAATGCACCAGCTACATTGAATTGGCAACATTTAAATCTGCGCATACCTGTTCAATAAATTTAGCTTGTATAATATGCAGCCGATTATCAGAAAGAAAACCTTTTTCATTATGTCATTTGATGAATAATTGAAACATGTTGAAACATAAAATATGCTTCTTGGCTTATTAGATTGGTCACACTTTTTGACAACTTTAATTTAATATTCCATAACCTGGAAGAACTAATTTTACTCCATCAACAGTCAATGACTGCACAATATACTACTGATCAATGGAGTTCAACAGTGTCACCATTACGATCATTAATGGCTCAATCCATCACCATGTTAAATGCATTGCCTTAAATATTTGTTCCAGTGAAATTGTTGAATGGTAGAAGCATGTTATTGGCATAAAGTTTAGTGTGACTACCAGTATACAGTTTAATGTTTTATGGTTTTGAGTCATGCACCCTTTAAAAAGCCAACTGAAGTAGAATCAAGGTGTCAGAAATGTGGAACTTGAGGATTTATAAGATTTCATTAACCCTAAGAATGAGAAAGATAGCAGTCTTGCAGCCTGCAGGATACAAGAGAAAGCTGCTATCATCAGAACCTGCCACCAGAAAAGTTCGACTGAGACATGTGACCCTGTCTGGGAAAATCTCTGGAGAAATTTCCCAGGAAAGCAAAGGTTAAAGTTTCTAGACCAGCTCAAGGCATTGACTGGCCTTATGCTGTAACAAATTTTTCATGTGCATTACAAATAAATTTTGTTGCCAATTGCAGTTGGTGGCACTAAAGGAAGGAAGGGATTATAAATCTTTTATTTACCATAGCCATTGGGTTTGTCATATGTTATAGTTATGGTAATACTAAAACCTTTGACTAAGACATGCTTTGGGTGGAAGAAATTTTTGTGACAACTTTGTAAATTTCAGGCTTGACTGATTTTTATCTGTTGCTTATGTAGCAGAATTTAAAGGGAATCATGCCATCTTCACCACCAGAAGTATCATTAAGCTGATGTTTTTTATCTGTTTCCTTGCATTCAGCAAATACCTGTAGCTTTTCAATATCCAGTTCTCTTGTCACTATAATTCTCTTCAAAAGAGTGTCTGAACTGATGATGGCTGATGAGTCAAAGTGTTTATTTTGTGATCTGTTCAGACTACTACCTTTTTCTGTGATACAAAGTTATGGTTTGCAATCCGTATATCCAGTACAGTGGAGCATCCTTGGAGACTATTTCTGTTTTTCATAAAACAGTCAATCTGATAGTGTAACTTTGACCCCAAAACTGTTCTTGTGGAGTACTTTTCACAGCATTTGGAGTTACATCAAAAAGTGCAGTTTGTTTCACCACAAATTGTTAGAATTTATTCCATTAGATTTCTGTTTAGGAGCTGAATTTTTGAAACCTTATTTAAGGCTTTGTGGTCTAGGTATTGGTGCACAACAAGTCTTGCCTTTTACATGAATAAAAATCAGGCAGCAATCTATCAATTCAATACCATAACTCTTATATAAACACAATACAATATAAAAAAATTATATCATACATTGCTAAGCAGCAAAGTCTGACCAAAATTGGCTAATTAGCTTAATTTCCTAGTACTGGTTACATAACAAAATTATGGTTTCTTTTTCCTGGAATAGTTAGAGTTTTCCTTGCAGATTCAAAATCCAACAATATGATTGGTCCAAACTAATGAAGTTTGTTAAGGTGAGTGAACTTTGCTTGACTCCTAGTGATCATAAGACAAGGTTAAATGAACTAGGGTTAGCTAGTAATAATAGGATTTTTTTTTCTTGTTTTTTTTCTTGTTTTAACATCATTTTCCCCCCAGCAATTGGGGCTCAGACGGTGCCCTACAGAGGGACTTTGATTTGGCAGTAAGGAATTTCTTGGCCGGATGCCCTACCTGATGCCAACCAATAGCTTTTTTTCTTTGCAAAGTTCCAAATTCTCCTCGACAGCTTAGGGAATCGAACCCGGAACTCTTGGTTACTGTGCAGTTGCACTAACCATTAAGCCACAGCTCCTAAAAACTGATCTCAATACACATTTTTTGTTTTTTGGTTTTTACGTCATTTTTCCCCAGCAATTAGGGCTCAGACGGTGCCCTTCAGAGGGACTTTGATTTGGCAGTTTGGAATTTCTTGGCTGGATGCTTTTCCTGATGCCAACTAATGGCTTTCTTTTCTTTGTAAAGTTCCAAATTCTCTTCAACAGCTCGGGGAATCGAACCTGGAACTCCTGGTTACTATGCAGTTGGACTAACCATTAAGTTAAGGCTCCTCTAAAGTTAAAGTTAAAATATCTATTTATCTATTGCTAACATTTAGGAGCCTGTTGTTAGTTGATATAAACATTGAGGTTTTCATGCTTTTCACAATTCTGTAGTTGGATTTTTCTTTTGCACCAAAACATAACATATATCACCATTTGGCATTCATATGACTGGGTCATATTTATACAGTAGAAGACTATTGGACACCATTGATATATTTTGGATAAATAAAACAGTAAATCCCAAAAAGACAGAAAGCAACTAAGTATTCATTTTCATTGTTAGTTGGCCTTCACTTCAGGCTTTCAGAGTGAGTAATTATTGCAGGATGGCTTTTTGATTTGGAAGGGGTTTTTTCTGTAACATTCTTGCAAGTCATATTTGTAAAGGCTTGACATGTGGTATTCATGTGTGGTGATTTGTTTACATTTATGTGCCCTTTCCAGTAGAAATAATTGTGCTATTCTGTGATATTTTTTAACTTTTTTGATTCAACAGTTTGTTGTGAATCACTTTGATATGTTTGCTTTGTTCTGGGGCAAGACAATTGTGCACATTGCACATTTCATAAACTTTATTGTGCTTTTCCATGGAAATAATTATTAACCCAAACAATGAAAAGGAAAACACAGCAGATTATCACATGATCCCGCAAATGCAAAGGAAAACAGAAAACAGCTTGTGGAGACCATATGAGTTTGATCACATTGCAATGAACAAAGCATTGCATTTTGGCTCACTTACTTCATTTCTTATCACATTCTGCACATGCAAATCAAAGATCCTAGGGATATTCACATCAATCAATCAATTAATGTTTTTTTCACATCATACAGACAGAGCTCATGACAGTGTTATTACCACTCTGTCTGGCGGAGAAGAACACAAGTAAGTAACTAAGAAGATCTCTCAGGTAACACGTTATCTAGTAATTTTCACAGCATCTACTCTAGGAAGATAGTGTCAAAAACAGAGGACCCAGCTCCAAGTAAAGAGAAAAATGGTACATGTTGAAAACTGCATTGTAAAAATTGCCCTGCCTCTTATATTGGTAAATCAAAACATGGTTTGGGCCAAAGAGAATAGAAGCACGAAAGAGTTTTTTTAAAAGATGAAACTAAGAGTCATAAAATAGCCAAACATTGCTGGGAACAATGTCTCACCTGTAACTGGAAAAATTAAGAGAATATAGGCAAAGAAACCAACTTAACAACAAGAAAAATAAAAAAAGAATGCATTCCATACAGCACAACAATCATATCATCAGTATATGATAAATTTTCTCTGAAATTTGACTTCTGGTACTAGAGAAAGAAACAGTATACACAAGATAGGTTTGACACCATTCCTAAAGATAACATAAGCACTGCCATCTTGTAGGTTTGCACTTTTGATATATAAAACAACAGTGGCAAGTTGTGTCTAGTAGCCTGATGATGGGAGAACCATCTGTCTTAATGTAGCATAGAAAAGCTTATGATGCATGATATAATAAAGCCCCAATTCTATGTTTTTCTGTTTGTGTGCATATGCTATTTTATCATAAACCTTCTGATACCTTTCAAGCCACCTTTTTATCATCAGTTTGACATTGGCTTTCCAGCAGTGTATCACATGACCAGAGCCTCATTACCAAAACCATTTTTTACATTTTGGAATATATTTTGAGGGGGGAGGAAGGGCTCTATAATAATACCTCATGAAAGCCATTAACTGGTGAAAATGTTTTTAAAAAGTTATGCTATTAAGTTTAGTTCCTTAAAGAATAGTTATTTCTAACAGCCCCCACTACTTGAAGTTCCTGCAAAGTCTTTTGTCATTTAGGTTGAATGTATTTGAGAAAATCCAGGTAAGCCTATGGCTGCTACATGTATTGGTGGGAACCATAACTTCGATGTGACACTTGTTCCAGTGCAGAAGTTAAGAATGGCTGTGAATAATGCTATAGTTCACCTGATGATGGTGGAGGTGGTCTTATGCTAATTCTTACAATATCATTTTGTTCATGAACCTCTAGAAAAATATTTCAATTCAAATGTTGTAACAGAACCCTATGGGTATTAAAACACACTTGCTGAGTACCCATTGATGAACATTTATCAAATTTTCCTAAGCAAAGAAAAATAACAGTTTGCTCATACAAGTAGATCCACTGGCACATACTCTTTAAATGGGTTGCTAAAGTAGAGAATCACTATTAGACCATTCTTACTTTTCCAACCATGCCCTGCAGCTTAAAGTCTTGTTAAGTAATAGCAACTCATTCCTTCTTTTAGTGGATTGTCTTAAGGAATATTATTGCAGAGTGGAAAACTGATCTATTTTAATGCACAGAAAACTATGCTTCTTTCACCATTATTCCTTCAATGCCTTTGTTGGAAACCCTATATCAGAACTATTTGCAAGGAAGCTTCAATGAAACTTTCTGTGGGCTGCAAAAGTATTTCTATCAAGGAGTATGCAATATCTGTATAAATTTTATATCTGATTACATATATGTAATCAGATATAAGATTATAAGATGTAACAATATTGCATTTATGCAATATTGTTGCAACATGCAGTCAGGTGGCCCTATCTTCCAGCTGGATCATCTGGATTCAATGCAGTTTCATCTCCCACCTTATTGGCCCAAGTCATTTTGTTATCCTTGAATAAAAAATAGACCAGGAGACAAGAGCTGACATTGAACTTAAAATCTCCAACTCATATGATGATGGAAAGCACCCAGAAACCAGAGAGTTTTATAGTGTAGTTATCTGAGTAAATAAACTACATCCTTAAAAAGATTTATTTCAACAACAGACAAAAACTGGATTGAGTTGAAAAAACTGTGGAAAACAAGTCATACAAGATACAGCCAACTGAAGTGATACCAGTTGGGAAAGCACACCACAACAGTTAACTGATACCTGTAGAAAAGGCCAAGACACATTTTAACAATTTGGCAAAAGTTAAAGAGTAGCAACAAGATTTGTGCCTTGTGATACACACAAATAGCTGATACATTGATCATGAAAATCAAGATAAGACGAGGGTTAAATTCCTTACTTACCTGGTTTTGCATCATTGTTAGAACCAAGAATTGAACAATTTGGCAGATTTCATGAATTTTAACCTTCCAGATACTCTAGCATGTTCCATGTCAGGTTCTGGGGACACTGCCTTCAAGTTAGGACTCAAGAAAAATTCCTGATCTTCCTTGGACACCTTTTTTTTGTTGGGTTTTTTTTGTCTTGGCCTGATGCCTTTCTAACAATAAGCCCGAAAAGGTTTATATTGGACTTGGGGATGGGGGTGAGTAGAAACACCTATATCAAAGAAATTTCAAGTCATTAGTCATAACAAGTAGTCCAAGGAAACATTATCTAAGTATGTGCTGCAAGAAATTGACATAGAAGGCAGCCACCCAGAATGTGATTGGGCAATAATGAAATGTATAATAGTCTATACAAATGCCTCAAAATGATGGATGTCATGCTTGGATAAGAAGGTAGAAATAATTATCTTCCTTAACCAGGAAGCTGATTTGATTTTTAAGTGCTGTTACAAGAACTAATACTCTGTAATGAACAAGAAGAGTTCCTACTTGCACAAGGACATAGCCTTTTTTCAAATGGTTTATATATATGTATATATATGTATATACATATATGCCTCCAGACCTTGAAGTACCAAGTGGTCAGTAGATAACCAGTTATTTTCAAAGAATAGTCTTTCTTTAGCTTTCAGTAATATCAGAGTTTTTCATTCCAGTTTTTCTCTTGTGAAAGCTTTCTTGCATTTTGACTTTGCTCATATTGTTGCACTTTGTGAAACAAGTCTCAATGAGAGTGTTAGTAATAGAGATCTTCATGTTTACCATTTTTACAGTTGTTTTGACTAAACTCTACAACTTATGTTCATGGTCTTCCAGTCTATACTTGACAGGTTTATCCAGTGGTTAGAGTACAAAAACTTGAATGTAAAGGTTTCCTTTTATGTGCTTTAGATTGTCACTTCATCAGGCACAAATGACCTCTTTTCCTTTTATCACTTCCCCTCTTTTGACTCTTCCTCTGTTATTGAGACAAATGCTGTCTCTACTAATATGGCTTTGGATAAGCATCATACTGTTAACCACTCTGTTCCTGAGCTTTATCTTTACTTTCTTTTGAATCTTCTGACCATGTTGTTGCCACTATAGAGGTAAAGGCAACTGTTTAAAATGTTGTTAACATGCCCCACCATCCTAAGACTTTTGAAAATTGGTCAGGCTGATTAAGATGGATTTCATCATTTCTTGGTAATATTTCTTGGGATTCAGTCTTCAGCAAATTAGCTTTTGGTACTGCAGCTGAATTCACAGAATGAATTCAGGTTGGTAATAAATTTTTGTACTGAGTCATAGTTACAAAGTCAAACCTCATTTGCTTCCATGAGTAACTTTTCATATAATTTTAACAGATTTTTTTCAGTGCTCATTGCTTTTCTACTATTGCATATCACAATCGTTTCTGTGTTCACTTTCACCATGGTTGATCTGATCTCTGGTTTGTTTCATGATCTATTTCATTGTTGATTTCTCACTGGTGCTAATTCTCACTATGTGACTTTTTAAAGAACCTTTTTCTTACCAAAAATTTGAAACACATGGCTTCTGGAAGACATAACAGTGTTTTGCATTCTGGCAATACAATTATACCTCCACATTTTGATGGTGCCAAAAAGTAGAGGAATAATTCAGATCAAATGCAGGTCAATTTGTTTTTTCTGGTTTTAATTTTGAAATCCTTGTGACATTAATCAGCAAACAGTAAAAGGGTGTTTTCTTGTAAGCTGGTAATAAGCTAGTCTATGTATTTCAGTCACTTTAGACATTTTGGAAAAGGTGATGGCATTTAATGCATTGTAAATTGGGGATTGTCATATCACATTTACACTTTTATAGATTTTTTGTTTTTTTATTTATTTTTCTTGCAGAATTAGTAACATTTCATATAATTTTAACATATTTTTTTCTGTTTTGTTAGAAAGGAGAGGATTGCAAATGTAGTGGGTGGAAAAATCCCAATCCGCCACCAACTCCAAATACAAGAATAGATATTTCATTACCATTGGCAAGTTTGGAAGACCTTTGCAGGAGCTGCAACCATTCATTAAGAGATCATGTATCTCACCTTGATAATTCTTCAACAGATGAATTAAATTACCTGCTTTCCATGGTTGTGGATGTTGAAAACCTTTTTATGTGTGTTCGTAGAGAAGAAGATCAAGATAATAAGCATGTGTATTTCCATTTGTTTCGACTACTACGTAAATGCATCATACAAGTCTCAAAGCCATCAGTTGAAGGACAGCTTGGAACACCACCATTTGAGCAACTTAATATTGAGCAGGTAAAATAAGCTGGCCCAATTTAGTGTATGCATGTCAATTACCTTTTAAGTTTAATATTTTTCTCTACTGATTAAATTTTAACAAAGAAAAACAAATCACTTGCAGTAAAGTTGTGTAATGGTGTTAGAAAAGGTGCTTGATGTCAAGTGTTAGGATGACCAAAATTGGTGTTGGATCAGGAGTGATCATCTTGATGATGTTCCTAGTGTTAATTGATTTTGTTTTAATTTTTGTACAGAGTAGGTACATTAATTTTGAAGACACCACCATTAACATATAAGAATACTATAAATTAAAATCTGAAAGAAATATAAGATAATAAATGGAGGTTAATTAATAGAATCTTATTTCACATCTTCCTCAAAAAGAATATTTTGAAGTTATACCATCACCAAATTCAAGTAATTTGATAAATCAGAAGTATTTTAGTTTGTTTTGTCAATGCCACTTGCAAGCCAGAACCCTCAGATTTTAAACAAATATGTTGTGTTTTGTTACTCTCTTACCACCTGTACAATATTGTAATGAATTTTTTAATATTGTATAAATCCCCTTCAATGTATGTGTTTTCTTCTATGCAGGGTGTGAAAAATTTTGTACATTACAAATTTGGGCATTTACCTCCTAAAGAACTTCAAATTATGAGTGAATTATCAAAAATGTTTATTCGATGTTTAAATCATTGGAAGCTTGAGACACCAACAGCAAGAAGACAGAGGATTCCAACTGAGGACATATCAACATACAAGATTAACTATACAAAGTAAGTACTGAATGTGGCTTCATTGCAAAAAGCCTTAAATTTTGTGAGGATGTAAGCTAGTGTAATTTGCCCCTCCAATTTTATTTCCGGACCCTACACTATTTTGCTTTTTTCCAACGATTTGGCTGTTGTTTATAGAGAGAAAAAAAAAATTTATACATACATACATACATACATACATACATACATACATACGTACATACATACATACATACATACATACATACATACATACATACATACATGGTGATTGCTCCATCTTGACAGATTATTTCCGTCTTTGGCTTCAGCTGTTGTCGTAAATTTTCTGTCTTTCCTTGCATGACCTCGTAAGTGACTTTGGAGACCAGTTTCTGATCTGCAATGCTTGAAACATTGGTGACAGATGAAAGAAGAAGCTTCCAGTGGATTGATGTAATCACTTTGTGAAATCTGGTTTTCTGTGTACAGCCTTGTGTCTTTTGAGACCTGGCACTGTTTTTTAAACCTTGCCACACATCACACATGACAGACTGTGTGGCCTTGGAGGAAGGTTAGAAAGTTGCATTGATCTGACATGGGACTTCAAATGATTGACAAAGCCAGTTTTTGAAAGAAGAATACGATCACATTTGTCACACTTTAAGCTCTTTGTGCCTCCATCAAGGTTGCTCTCCCAGCCTTTGTGCAATCTTCGCTTTAATCATTCATGTTCCAGGCTACTATTTTCAAACAATACACAACCTGTCTTCACATGCCTTCTCCAAGTCGCTCTTTCCAAGGCTAGCCTCTCCCAGTTTTTAAGGTCTATTCCTAGTTTCGTTAGGTTTTCTTTGATACAGTCTTTGTACCTTCTTCTGAGTTTATGCTGTGGTCGCTTTCCAGTCTAGAGTTGCCCATAAAACAGTTGCTTAGGGAGTCTACTGTCCTCCATGTGAACCATATGGGCAGCCCAGTGCATATGATTGGCGATAATCATTGACTTGATACTTGTGTATCCTGCTCTGACAAGGACTTCACTATCAGATACATACATACACATACATACATACATACATACATACATACATACATACATACGTACATACATACATACATACATACATACATACATACATACATACATACATGGTGATTGCTCCATCTTGACAGATTATTTCCGTCTTTGGCTTCAGCTGTTGTCGTAAATTTTCTGTCTTTCCTTGCATGACCTCGTAAGTGACTTTGGAGACCAGTTTCTGATCTGCAATGCTTGAAACATTGGTGACAGATGAAAGAAGAAGCTTCCAGTGGATTGATGTAATCACTTTGTGAAATCTGGTTTTCTGTGTACAGCCTTGTGTCTTTTGAGACCTGGCACTGATTTTTAAACCTTGCCACACATCACACATGACAGACTGTGTGGCCTTGGAGGAAGGTTAGAAAGTTGCATTGATCTGACATGGGACTTCAAATGATTGACAAAGCCAGTTTTTGAAAGAAGAATACGATCACATTTGTCACACTTTAAGCTCTTTGTGCCTCCATCAAGGTTGCTCTCCCAGCCTTTGTGCAATCTTCGCTTTAATCATTCATGTTCCAGGCTACTATTTTCAAACAATACACAACCTGTCTTCACATGCCTTCTCCAAGTCGCTCTTTCCAAGGCTAGCCTCTCCCAGTTTTTAAGGTCTATTCCTAGTTTCGTTAGGTTTTCTTTGATACAGTCTTTGTACCTTCTTCTGAGTTTATGCTGTGGTCGCTTTCCAGTCTAGAGTTGCCCATAAAACAGTTGCTTAGGGAGTCTACTGTCCTCCATGTGAACCATATGGGCAGCCCAGTGCATATGATTGGCGATAATCATTGACTTGATACTTGTGTATCCTGCTCTGACAAGGACTTCACTATCAGATACATACATACACATACATACATGCATACATACATACATACATACATACATGCATGCATACATACATACCTTCATTTATCTTTTGCAATAATAACAAGAACTGCGCATTGTATATTGGAAAGCATTGAACAGAAGGTGAAACAGGATAATTTGGTCATTCTGCAGGACGTCAGCACAATGACTTTGCTGAATGCTTTCAGATTTCAATACAACTTGGCATACCTTTCACTTTCCAAGCCAATAAAAATCTGTAAAATTTTAATTTTTTGTCATATTACTTTCAGTGTTATGGGTGTATAGATTTTATGGGCTGTACCCTTTTTTCAGTCCATAAACACAAAAAGAAATGGTAATTTTCGTTGTACTTGATCTGTAAGCTTGTGTGGTGGCTCCTTTTTATGGATTTTGGGAGATCTATTCAAACACTATTGTACTGCTCGCTTTGGTCTTTACAAAAACAGTTATGTACAGTATCATTTTTACACGTAAACCTCTTCTAGATCCCAATTACCTCCACCGACTTGAAATCTGGAAATATTTTTATCTTTATCAATCGATCAACTTTAGGTTTATCACAATTCAAGAAGTTTAACAAAGAATACCTAGAGCTATGACCAGTTTTAGTAGTAGTTGTTGTCATGTTTATTATTACATGATTATTAAAATGATATTATTCAAAGTAAATCTTCTATTTTTGTTTCTCCTAATTTGTTTACATTATTATTGTGAGGACCACTTGTGAAAACAGCTAATTTTAAAAGTATATATGTAATGGATGAAGGAAATGTAAATGAAAAATGAATGATTACTATACAGATGAACGTATCTTTGAAAAAAACGTTTAAAACTCATTAATTTTAGGTTAAAACTAAATCTTACATATAAACAAACTTAAAAATGATAACATTTCAGTTGACGACCTTAGATACATTTTGCAATGAAGTCTGTTAGGTTTTATTAGAAAGAAATTAAGGATAAAATTAAAGAGTCAAGGGTCTTAAAATCTTTAGTAGATCACTTGCTTCAGGGACCATATTAGGAGAAAAAGATATACCTTTGTGTTCCAGAT
Source organism: Morbakka virulenta (assembly GCA_003991215.1). Taxonomy (NCBI): domain Eukaryota; kingdom Metazoa; phylum Cnidaria; class Cubozoa; order Carybdeida; family Carukiidae; genus Morbakka; species Morbakka virulenta. The sequence goes on along the minus strand of RDPX01000081.1, from coordinate 2,400,426 downwards.
GAACTTAACAATACCTCAGTTATGTAGAGGTTATGTATGATTTTTAAGTGTCTTTAGAAAAATAGGTGGGGAGGCACACAGAAAATAGTCTTCGTGTATGAAAAAGCCGTAATCCTAATGTTAGATCCTATTTGGATGCAAACAAACTGGCAAATGCAAGACAAGATATATTTAAAAAAAAGAAGAAATTAACTGAGTTTAAACTGAGAGATAACCAAGAGAGGGTAAGAGAAGGTATGAGATCTGGTAAAAAGGCTCAAAGAGCTTGTGGAAACAATGGTGTTCGATGTGGCAATGACTCTGAGGTACATACTGAAAATAGACCTGTCAATAGCATAGAGACATATGTTTTGAATCAATACTAAATTAAATGAGTAAAATTGATAATACTGAATTTTTACAGTCATAAATTACGTCAAATTTGGAAAGCAAAAAGACGTTTTGGATGGTACATCAACGATTGGTAAATCAAACAAAGGTGTTTAAAGCGAAACTCTTATGTTTTGCTTTAAGCACCGTCGTTATTAATTGCTATCATAAATAAGTAATCTCTTTCCGGTTTCTTTACCAACATCAACGTTTACGCAATCAGCACTTTAGTTACATTCAAAAACAAGACACTTCCCTTTTTTTGATATATGCATTCTAATTTTGACCATTACTTTTTTTCTTTACAATATTTCTACTTGCTATCATCTTTTTTGGGCGGAAAGAGTAGTACGTTGTAAGGTTGACTTTAGTCAAGACGCTTCATCTAAGTATAATAAGAACATTTTCTTTTCTCGGATACTTGAATGCCAGAAGGATCGAAAAATTTGCCTTGAGGTTCATTTCCGTTGATCCTTGTTTGAGGAATAAAGACTAACCACCATTTACAGTTACACAAGTTATATAGCCACTCATTTCCTACCAGGACAGTAGATCTCGCTTATTTTCTATACTTATTTTGATGCCATTATCTCACAGGGGATATTCTTTTCCAAGAAGTGTATTTGTTGACCCAGAAACAGAAGGAAATGGATGAAATATATGGGTGCCAGGAACTGTTATACTTCGCTCCAGTTCTTCCTATTTTTATATTAACAAGCTGGTCCACCAGAGAAAAATAGATGACCTTTGAAAATTATTATGGTATAAAAGTATAAAATTGTTTTTTCTCAATTAGTTTCCAAACAACATTTTTTATCTACTATGTTATGTGAGTTGAATATTCCACTGAAACAAGCAAAATTCATTTTGGTTTGAAGTGTTTGTCAGCCAAATGCAAATACAAAAGACATTAATAAATATAATGTTACTGTTTACCAGATGGCTTTGCTTTTGCCATGTCCCATTATTCTGCGACAGTCTTCAAAGACATGAAGTTACAACAATTTTTGGACAGAACATGTTAAAGTCGATATTCAGCCTGATGAAACAGCAATTATTGGACAAATTTTCTGCCGAGAAAGAGAAGCTACCCCCTGAAACTAGAGTCACTGTATTGACCCATTTTCCCAGGTATTTGATTTTTAATTACCTTTACTTCTGCCATAGTTTACAATATTTCTTTACATGTATAAGTATAGTCTTGTGTTTGTATGATAAAGTTAACCAGAGCTACATAGCTTGACATTCCATCAGATTAAAGTACAAGACAAAAGATAAAAAAAATACAAAGAAAATAACAAATGTTTTTTTGAGCACTGAGGCCCAGTGACTCAATATTTACATGGATTGGAAAAGAGGCTAAAATCAATCTCCTGTGATAATTAACATTTGACGGTTCACTCATAGCCCCACACTGGCAACATCTTGCAGAATATTAATGCTAACTCTACCCAGAAACTCCAAAACATCAATGATAGACCCAGACGAAATATAAATGCTTCTGAAGTCACAGATACTGGGAAAGCATAAGAAAATCACGTCCAGGTATTCGTAGCAATGCCTAGCAATTGAAATTCATCTGTAGAATTGTATCAGAGAACCAGTTGATATGCTAGTAGAAGAATATTTGATTTTATCAAGCACAAGAAGAAGTAACAATGCTGAAAATTTGCATGTACACAACTGTGATCATCTACGTATTTATAAGTCGCAAGTAAATTCATGGGAAACACTTCTCTTTCGTATTCATTTGGGCGTTAANGAGAAAGAGAAGCTACCCCCTGAAACTAGAGTCACTGTATTGACCCATTTTCCCAGGTATTTGATTTTTTAATTACCTTTACTTCTGCCATAGTTTACAATATTTCTTTACATGTATAAGTATAGTCTTGTGTTTGTATGATAAAGTTAACCAGAGCTACATAGCTTGACATTCCATCAGATTAAAGTACAAGACAAAAGATAAAAAAAATACAAAGAAAATAACAAATGTTTTTTTGAGCACTGAGGCCCAGTGACTCAATATTTACATGGATTGGAAAAGAGGCTAAAATCAATCTCCTGTGATAATTAACATTTGACGGTTCACTCATAGCCCCACACTGGCAACATCTTGCAGAATATTAATGCTAACTCTACCCAGAAACTCCAAAACATCAATGATAGACCCAAACGAAATATAAATGCTTCTGAAGTCACAGATACTGGGAAAGCATAAGAAAATCACGTCCAGGTATTCGTAGCAATGCCTAGCAATTGAAATTCATCTGTAGAATTGTATCAGAGAACCAGTTGATATGCTAGTAGAAGAATATTTGATTTTATCAAGCACAAGAAGAAGTAACAGTGCTGAAAATTTGCATGTACACAACTGTGATCATCTACGTATTTATAAGTCGCAAGTAAATTCATGGGAAACACTTTCTTTATCAGTGCTGATTAAAAAATTTGATGATCGACGATGTTTCTGTTATTGTTGGCGAAAGGTTTAACATTTGTTAACATTATTTTAAACAGAAGATTACATATATACATACATAAAGTAAAACGAGTCAGATTTTTAGGGTCCCTTTCTCCCATGAATCTGGACTAAAAGATAACCAACTGTGAAGTGTGCCATTTTTGGAACCATGAGATATCATGCTGTTTCTAGACAATTGTTCTTTTGATTGCTAACAATATTGAATGTAGTAGTGCTATATTAATAAATTAGGGAAATATGTCACATAAATAAATGAGTGTTGTTAATAAATATTAAATACTTCTTAAATACTGTTAATTTAAAAATATGTTTAATATGGGCTCAGCGCTGGGTATTTGAAGTAAATTACCTTTGTAACTTTTCTTAAACACCACATTTCAATAAAATATTTTGCTTACTATTTGTTTTCATAGCTTTATTACTGTACTCCATGGTAAAGATTTTTATATTAGATTTCTTATCTGCCTTGGAAAGTACTATTGGTCATGCAGAAAATAATCCACCAACCTCAGATACCAGGGTGCAGTTATTTCAGCTGTTCAACAATGGCAGAACAATTGGTTTAAACAGATTACATTAGCATAACAAACTAAATATAGACAGGTACATTTATACACATGCATTTGTACCATACAAGGATTTTATCCTAATACTATTGGCCATAAAGATTCACAATGAAGTCATTATTCTTAAAAAGTACAACTATTGAGGCCCAGAGCTGATGATTTTGGCTGTAAGCCTTACAACTAGCCTTCGTGCTTAATAATTGATTAGTAATAATAATTGCCTGCACAATTACCTTTGACAATTTTTCTTGAAGATACACTTCTTGAGGAGGTATTTGTTAATGGGTGGGAATACAAGATTTTTTGGTAAATAGATGGAGTTTTTCGATAGGCATCTGGCGATAGATAATAATCTTCAAACTTTGAATTTTGAACTATGTGTCTCATGTTTGGATGGATTTTTGTTTTCATTTGAAATAAGACCCCAACCAAAGAGTACATTTTTCCCTAGGAATTCATAGGCATTTGGAATTTGAAGTAGATTTTCGGATCTGAAAGAAGCTTCTAATGCTGTGTGACACATAAAACATTCTGCTTAATAATGGAATTAGCAATATTGCACAGACAGGGGAAAATCAAATCAAGAAGAGAATGTTTGTCGTTTGTCACTGTTATACATAAGTGGATTTACATAGAATAACTAGAGTTATGAAGTTTTCATTAATCGTCCAATAGTACGCTAACACATTAGATATTTTTAATGAAGTAAAGTTTCATATTTGTTTGAAAATTTCTAATTTTCTGAAACTACTCATTGCAGTATAGTAACCCTAATAGTGCAACTGTGCTTATAAATTAGGAAAAATATCTTTCAGCTGTATCATATTTCCATGAGAACGTCTGAAGGTTTGCTGTTAATGTGATATAATAAAGCCAAAGGTGATATAAGCCTGCTATCAAATGTCCAACCAATCCCAAAACAATATTTCAGTTAAATAATAATAAATTATGGCATTGAGTTTGCAACACCTTAGTGATATACAGGTTAATTTATTTTTTGAAATTTTGTAGCATTCCAGAAATCCATAGTACCCTAAATTTGAATAGAGTATGCTAATTTTCCACTACAACTCGTGTAAAATTTCTGCTGTTGTACATTTCAGGTTTTTAGCACTTTTTGAAGAAGAAATATATGGCAGGTCATCACCCATTTGGAATGAGGACTTTGCATTGCCACCTGGAAATAAACCCATGGTTTTGCCAACAATACCAACAACTGGAACTACACAAGTGAAAAATGGAACCGAAACGACAGCACAAAAGGAATTATCCCCAGTAACACCAAATCAAACAACTAGGTGATTTTTTAAAATTTACCTTCCTCATCACTTGAGAATTTATGTTTTTAGTTTACCTCCAATTTTTAATTATCCTTCGGGTCAGTTATTCATCTTTTTTTGAAATTAATACAGAAAATATAAGAGGAGCCATGGGTTAATGGTTAGTGCAATTGCACCGTAACCAAGAGGGTCTGGGTTTGATTCCCCCAGTGGGCACGAATTTGGAACTTTACCATTGTTTGGCGTCAGAAAGCCCATCCGGCCAAGAAATTCTTCACTGACAAATTCAAGTCCCGCTGAAGGGCACCGTCTGAGATCCAATTACTAGGGGGAAATGATGTTAAAACAAAACAAAAAAAGTTCCACCAGGTAGTTGTGCCGTTAATGAGTATTGTTGTACCTACGGGATATACAATCCAAAGTATGACATGAAATTACTTACTGAGTATTGTAGTATAATTCGAAAAGGTTTTTTTGTGAATTTCAGTTCATAACCAAGTTGGTATGTGAATTCTCCCCTGATGTCTTTGAGTACATGTACCAGCCCCAGAAAAGAACTATTCGAGGAAATGCAATTTTGCCCTTCACACTTTAAATTTTTAACGAAAACTATTATATGGAACTGAAATCCATAGTATTTGGTGAAAGTATTGGTACTGACTGGTAAATAATTAGAAAAAGTGGTAAGATTTTTTAAAGCAAGCATTGCTTAGTACGAAGACAAGAGAATATATCTCGAAAAGGGCAAACCTCTCTAGAACTACAGGGAATCAAAAAATTCATTTGAGTTTGTTTGTTTTTTTTGGGGGGGGGGGGAGGGTGTGTTTCTATCGTGTTTGATTCCATTTCAAATAGATTAAAATGAGGTGTATGAGGTGATACTAGGACTAATTTTTAATTGCTTTATCGCATAATTTCTATACATACGCAATGTATTACATTACAACAGATTAATAGCGTAATAACAACCCCCTGATAAGTATCATATTATTCATCCTGTGCTGTCATGCTATAAGTTATTGCTGGACTCAATAGAAAAATGAAATCTTACCAGGAGAAGAGAGCAGCATTCATATGATAAGACAATTTATACTTTTTATATCGTAAGCTACAGGAAAAACACAGTCACCACATTATTGGTACATACTATTCTTAAAATCAGCTGTTAGTTATCAATGCTAGCTTCTGCTTCGTTAAATTTTAATTTCTACCGCTGGAACTTGATAAAAAGGAGTAAATAGAGTGTACGCAAAGTAAATAGAAGACACGACCTTGGTTTTTTTTAAATATGTTGTCAGAGCTAAAAGATCTTTGTGAAGTGGTCAAAACACATAAAAAAGTTGTCCTGAATGTAAATATTAGTCTGTTAATACCTGAATATTAAAAACAATAAGAGTAAAGAAATGTTGTTGGGTTGGGGAAAAGACATTCTTAAAAGCATTTCTAGATGGAAAAAATGTATTAAAGGACCGATAAACAAATAAAGCCATGAAGAAATAAAGATAGCAGCTTGAGCCCTAGATCATCGGAGTACCTTGATGCACTTCGCTTGCAACAAATTAAGTTTTTAAAGGATAACAGTACTTCATGCAAGTAATTACCCTGGACCAATAGTAATGCAACGGAATGCCATCAGACGAAATGTTCAAACACAAAAGAGCTTAAAACTTCCTGAAGATATATTATTTTTTATAGTTAACAACCATACAAGGTATTTAGCCACTAAATGCGTGGAGATGTGAAATAAAGACAGAAAAAGGGGATGGGTCAAGTGAAAAAAGTTGACTTGAGACCTAAAAACATCACGTCATGTCATGAAAATAGCACTATAATCCATAATCAGCCCGCCTAAGGTAAACAAAATCCATTCAATAAAAGATTTATAACAACGAGGAGCAAAAATGCATAAGGATAAGAACGTCAAGAGAAACAAGTTGACAAACTGAGCTGGAAGCAGCGAGGAAAGCTCAATAGAACTATTCCTGGAATAATACCTATTTTATTGATGAAACAAAGGTTGAAGAAAAGAAGCGAGATATGCACGTATCATATTAGAAATCATATCAGAACTCAGAAAAACATTAAGATGAGATAAGAGGACAAATGTGCACATGTGACAACAAGATGCTATGCAAGAACGGGTGGTAGATTTATCATCATCATCATCATCATGTGATGATGTGGTAGATTTATGGAGATGCAAAATGGCCGCAGTTGTAAAGTAGCCTCAAATGCAAAACAAACAAACAAAGTGACCGTTTTAGAATCAGATTTATTAATAGATTGAATATAAAGACAAATCAGCCATTCTCATCGATAAGCATTCCCCAGAAGGAAAAGCACCCTCACCACGGCTAACATGAGAATCATTGCCAATGAATATTGGAGAGAGATAAAGACTCAGCTTTTTATTGAACGGCATCTATTGTTTTTTCACCTCATTAAAAATAACCATCATTTCCTTCCCCATTCTCTGACAGCCGGCAGGTTAGACTCCAAATCTTCTACATGATTGACTTGTTCCTGCTGACTTTCGTTGTTGCTGATACCAAAGTACAAGATAGTGTCATCATTATAGATGATAGGAGAGAGGAGAGGTGGCCCAAGTGCTATGAAGAATGGCAGCAGTTGTGGAACACTTATCGATAAACACTCATCCAGTTTGACACGCATTTTACGATCTGAGAGAAAGTACTGAATGATACCAAACACCTTTACTCAAATTCCGTAACCAGAAAGCCTTTGGAGCAAGCTAGCTTGTCACACCTTGTCTGAAGATAACCCTTAATATTCTTGGAAACAGCATTATATTCTTCGCCACACGTATCCATCAACCAATAGATACGTCCCGTGGTTAAAGTTAAAAGATTACTAGTGAAGCAAGATCTTTTGAATCCGTACTGAACGTCATCAAAAAGGCCTTGGGTTTGCAAATGTTCCATCAGTTCATTGTTGTTAAGTCGAAAGACCTAAATACTTTGCTTAGATTTACATCCCATCACCCCGAAGAAACTTAAAATTCTTTCGATAATGTGGATTGTCAATAAAGCTTGAAACAGTTCCCTTAAACTCTACAAAAATATGATCAAAACATCCCAAAGCAGATAAAGGTAAAGCTGTATAATAGGAACAGAAGTCAAAAGAAGACCCAAAAAGAAATGTTCTGCTGAGTAATAAGGAAATCTTGTAGAAAATTGTTTTAGCTGTATAAGAGGGAAGCTGTAAGTAGCTTCTCCCGATCTGCCAGTCCTATTAGAGTTAGTCATCTAGGGCATTTGATGAGCATTTAAGTCGTCCAAAGACAATATTTTAGCATTGTTTTTCCTATCAAGGGCCTTATAGGTGGAGACTGATAATGTCTCAGTAACTAAGCAAGAGCCAGAAGAGGAAGATTGCCACAAGAAAAATGACTGACAAGTGGTCCTAATAAAAGGCAATCTAAAGCACATTTAATGCTTATCTTTAGATTCAAATTCTTGTACTGTAACACTTTAAAGAACCTGTCGAACATAGATAACAAGACTCTGAAGGTGAATTGTAGAGTCTGCTCGAAACGTAGGTAAGCAACTGTCAACATGAAAATCTCTTTTACTAACACTGCCATTGGATTTTGTGTCACAAAGAGGAAGAACACGAGGACATTCGGAATGAAGGATAAGTTTCACATTTTGAACGAAGATCTCTGACGTTAATGAAAGCCAAGTAGAGAGTTTTGTTGGATATAACAGGTTTTTTCAGGGCCTCTGTAGAGCCAGTACTAACAAACCGCGAATCTTTAGCTTCACACTTGGAGTCAGTCTTGGGCTTGGAGATTCTTTACATTACTGACCATCGAAGACCTGCTGGATACTTGTGGTCATTAGTTCGATAGAAATTGTCATTAAAAATTCAATTGAAAATAATATCCGAAACCATAACCCAAACCTAGACCATCAGTATTCCTTCAAACGTAGCCCTATGATGATGTGGGTGTTATTAAAAGAAGCAAATTCAGAGAAAGCAGTCATACAGGGGCTCCATTTTAGGTTGAAAGTAAAAAAGGTTTCCAAGAACCTTATTGATGGCTATTTCTAATTCAACCGTTTGTGGTTATGGTAAGTGCATAATTGCTGAGGTCATTTAAAGAATCAAAAAAATGAACCTAAATTAATCAATTTTCTTTAATAGCAAAAAAAAGCACAAGCTGTTTTTTCTCCCTGCACACCGATTATGTTTTTGCCAAACTAAATATTTTAAGTCTTGGGGAAAGGGAAATGCAATGCCCCAGCACACCTGGTACAAAGTAATATCAAGGGCGTAAACCCCAAGCGTATGTAGTACAGAATCTTGACGATTTTTGTAGAACAGAAGGAAAGTGTTAGGTTCAGAAGAGAAGCCTTTGGTACTACTAATAGAAATGGAATCAGAGGGGTTTTATTCAAGACAGTTGTGAAATCATGAGTCAACAGAAATGATGATATGATGTAAAAATATACCCACAGATGCCATGTTAGTAGAGTTTATACAGGAGAATATTAAGTCAACCTCTTTAAAAGCCTCCAAAGAAGTATCGATTGCTACACCCCGAAAAAAGCACACCTGCCTAGCCCTTTGGATAGTCTCACAGTACCGTTATAATAAGATCCGTAGTCGAACAGGAAAAATGAAGTCCATGGTGAATGTTTACAAAAGATCTGGTATTAACGTGGGAAAGTAGAAGGTCGTAGGGTTTTGCTTCCACCCAGAGCAGCTAATTTGTTTTTTCTCAACCTATATCCAGCTGCTGTGGTTAAGAATCAGACAACTGAGATCATTTGCAAAAATCTTCAGGGCATAGTTTGAATAACATGATTTAGCAGGGTCAAAAACCAAATTGTTAACCACGAGAAGTGTATATCTTGATCTAAAGTATCTTGTTTACCATTACCAAAATTTAAAGTACGAACCACTTTCCTTTGTTATTCTATAGTACATTTTTAAAAAATGATTAATTTTAACAGATCCGCTAGGAGATAGCTATCCTAACCGGCTGTGATTACTATTAGTGATATTAAAGTTGGCCCTTGGTTGTAGAACTGTTTGTAGAATCTGGTGTCAAATTGCTTGGACGTTTTGAATCAAAATAAAAAGCTGTTTTAGCTAAAGCAGTGACCTGCTTGGTACTCAATTACTTTCAATGTCATTCTTTTGTAGATCACTTCTCAATTCTCCAATATCAACTGCAGCACCTCATGCTGGTATGTATGGCTGTATTTCTGTTGACAACTGAATATAAATAATAAAAGTCGCGTATAGTAAATATTGATAATAATGATGATCAATCGTATTCTGCAGTTTTACATAAAGAAACAGCTTAAAACCTCAGCCCATTTTTTTGAGAACTACCTCTTGATAGGCAGCAATATCCTCCCCCAAAACCCAAATTGTTGATAATTATACCTGGGTAAGATGACCTCTGTATTACAAGACATAATCAGGTTGCATGTTGAACATACCTTTTTATACGTTTTCCATGATTAATAGTTTTTTGGAGTAAATGCTTTGCAAGTTTAGATAGTACTGTAAAACTTGTTTCGCAAAAAAAAAAAATATAATGAAGAGGAGTAACTACCAAAAGCGGAAGCCATTTAAATTAATCTATAAATTTTTGCGAAAAAAAATATCTAAACTGTTGCATTAATACTGATAAATTTTCTTTTACTAAGCAAGTCTAAAAGAAATATGCAGCTTTTGTTCCTGTCACCTCCAGGATTCTAAAAGAAATGCTCATATACAGTATCGCAGGATCTACCTTTATTTCCTTTCGCAAACCTGAGCAAAAAATATTGGAACCACCTGAAGGGTGCTCTCTTCTAAGCATACGATCCAAACAGTCGAAATATGAACTGCTCGAGGTTTTTAAGATGCAAACTGAATACTTTCCTTTCAACCGGTTTGGTTTAAAGATTTGAAAGGGCTTAAAACCAAATAAAAGATATCCTGCCCAAGTTCAGGATGGTCCGAAGATGTGCTGGACCTGAATGTTCCTTTGTTTCAGGCAGACAGATGAGAACAATTTGGCCGATATCATTTACAGAAATATATTGTTCAAATTTGACTGCAAAGGAAACAAGAAGTAAATATTTGGACGACACAATAGAGTTGTTTAGTTGTCTGAATGACCTGCAGACCTTTTGTGTTGCCCTTTTGGCTTTTGATTGTCCATGTGATGATGCACGTGGCCATTTTTCTACAGTTGAATGTACATAATTGTATATTTTTTTCTGTATACCTGCATATCTTGTGACAGATTGTAGCACAGAGGAAGAATTAGTAGGGGAAAAAAGTAAATTGTCGTTGAAACACTTAATGAATGTGAACAATGAACTCAATAATTGTAGATTTCTCATATTAATCAGTGCGGATCTAAGTAGCACTAAAACAACAAACAATTAGACTGGAACCAACCAACCACTGAAAGATATGATGATGATGATAATAATAATGATAATAATAATAATTAAGGAAGTTGTCAAACGTTTATGGAGCACTACATCCCCAAACTGACGTAGACCGATTGTAGTGGAAGTGAGCAGGAAGAGGCAGAGGATTATTAAGGGTTGAAGAATGTGTAAAGATCGAACAAACCAGAATTGGCTGTTATATCAACAACAGCAGCGAAAAATTATTAGCAGAAGTTTGGAAAGAGGTATTGCATCTGATGGAGGTGACTTGAAAGATAAGAAAAAACAACTTACAAAGAAAAGGAAGAATAGATATCTCTAAAAGAACATTCGTCCGATTTTCCACAAGGAGACAATGATGCCAGCCTGATACTACCGACATGACGAATTAGCAAAGTACATTCTTAAGCACTCATTCGAAACTACCCAGAACACTTGTACAGAGTTGCGAGGGGTCAACTTCGAATATTGGTGGAACATACCATTAAGAATAATAACGAATGTACCACATGACAAGCAAGATTTAATAGTATAGGACAATACAACTAAAACATGTTCGATTATGGAGATCAGCAGCAAAGTTCAGGAGAAACTCGACAATTACGGCTTCCTAGTTCGTAACATGAAAACCATGTACCCAGCTTTCAAGTTTGAAATGACACCGATCATTGTAAGATCACTTGGATACGTACCAAAGTGCCTAAGAGATTACTTAAAAGACCTGGGGTTTGATTAAAAAGACATTAATATTCGCATTAACAAAATGCAACCGATTGTTACACGTGGTGCAGTGAAAATTTACAAAACCTTTTTTATTTCAAAATGTAAACTTTGTTCGCAGTTTGAAATATTTGACACTATTGGCAAGAATTAAGTGATTATCTACACTTCTCGAATTGCTTAGGTCTCGAAATGACTATACGACCTTCAGTTATTTTGTTTACTAGATTTTACTGTGTTTTATTTTCAATGGTTTAGTTTTTTAAATCTTGTTTCAACTTGTAGATGCTGGGAATAAATAAATTATATCAAAGCTTTCTTCCTTCCTTTCTTCCTTCCTTTCTTCCTTCCTTCCTTCCTTTCTTTCTTCCTTCCTTTCTTGCTTCCTTTCTTTCTTCCTTCCTTACCTACATATTTATTTATCTACTTATTTATTTATTTACTTAAAATTGTTGAAATAGTTTCAGTTGTACCAGGAAAGAAATAACACATTTTCATGGTAGCATTAAATGTGAAATTGAGAAACATTTTAGAAACCACGAAAACAAACTTTCAGTGAATCAAGAATAAAAAAGATAACACTAAAATGAAAACTATCGAATACCTATTGTTAGTTTAAAGGCAATAGCTTAAAAGTAAAATAAAAAAACTAAGATATCAAGAGGGTAATAGAAAGGTCAAAGGTCAATAAGCAGTTCTCAAATAACCACAAGACTATATCGAAACATAAAAGGCAATAAACTAATACAGAATCGATAGCAGAAAATGAAGCAGTAGAGAACCCTTGGAAAGTTTCTGGCCAAGATTGATCAACATTCAATGAGGATGTTAAATGGCTGAATACAGTACAGAATACGTATTGTATTGAAGTGGAGACACCTGATTACCACATAAAATAGTCCACAAACCAAAAAGTCGTGAAAAAGCTTCAAATAAATAAAGCTCGAGAAAAAAACATAATCACCAGTTGCTGGTTCAAAAATTTTGACTTCTACTAAAATCATCTAGCCTGATTATTTCATTTGCAGTTATTTACTGACTCTCCACCTTTATTTTTGTCTTCAGCGCTTACTCGTCTACTACTACAAAAACAAATTTAAAACACAACAAACGAAAAAAGCAACCAATTTATAACATTCTTGAATATTATGTACAAAATATATCCTGGAGGCAAAAACCTGTTTCTAAGTAACCACGTAGATGCAAACAACACAACATCACCACTTTGAAACAAGCAGTAAGAAAGAGAAGAACTTTTGGAACTGCNTGACTCTCCACCTTTATTTTTGTCTTCAGCGCTTACTCGTCTACTACTACAAAAACAAATTTAAAACACAACAAACGAAAAAAGCAACCAATTTATAACATTCTTGAATATTATGTACAAAATATATCCTGGAGGCAAAAACCTGTTTCTAAGTAACCACGTAGATGCAAACAACACAACATCACCACTTTGAAACAAGCAGTAAGAAAGAGAAGAACTTTTGGAACTGCAGAACAACTATATAGAAATAAAAGCATTTTCAGAAGTGAAATCTACGTATCGAAATCTTATAATTTTACATAGTTATATATATATATATATATAGATTTAGATATATAGATAGATATAGAGATAGACAGATAGATAGACAGATAGATAGATGGATATAGATATAAAGTTTTAAGATTTCGATGTGTAGATTTCACTTCTGAAAATGCTTTTGTTTCTGAATAGTTGTTCTGCAGTGTATATATATATATATATATATATATATATATATGTTATAAGTTGTTTTGTAATTTCCAGTGTTAAATAGCGTAGTCATTTAATTTATTATCAGTTTTATTTCTCTGTTTATAGTTTTCTTGGCTAACTACACTAAACCCTATTAGTTAAGATTTTATTTTAAGTATCGGGTTTTTATCTCCATGGGAAATTTATTCAACAACTGTTACTACCTTTGAAACCTGGCCGTTGAATATTGACGGAAGCCATGGCTTGAATTTATGTAAAGTATATTCGCATATTGTAATTTTCTTTTGTAATTTTGATAAGCTTTTCATAACAACATAGCTTGGATATTTTTTTTGTTAGCACAACATGTGTTGTGGGACTATGACTTGTTTCTAGCCTTTAAGAAACCATAACAGATTTTTTTTCTGCATGTCCAAACCTTTGTTTCTACAACAACTCTTTTTTCCCCTTCCAATTATCTTCCAAAACTTCATCATTGTTGCATGGCATTCTGGTGTGATTTCTACTTTGTTTCTTATTAATTCAGTCACAGAATGTGCATCTCCGTTAAAACGAGTAAATGATGATTCAGTTCCTGCCATTGCAAATCCAAAGAAGGCAAGGCTTACAGCATCAGGTATGCTTTTTGTTACTCTTGGAGACTTAAAGTGTTTAAAAGATTGAAATTGCATTTTGTAAACTTGCTACTTAAACTGATAAAACTGCTTTATTAAGTACTGTTGATTTGTACATAAGTTAGGGTGGCGTTTTGAATACCATTACTTGTTGTTGCATTGGTGACCTCATAAACCCGATACTATTTTCATAAAGAATTTATTCAAATCTTAGTACATTATTAGTTTTGGGGCAGTTGTATATTTGAGCTGTGTACTTTAACTTACCAGTTGATACTAAAGGATCAAAGATAATCATAATTTAATTTGGAAACCAAACAGGTGGAAAATTAGATTACCATATTTCTTCTAATAAGGACCTCAAATAAGCGCCGCTCCCAATAAGCGCCACCCTTCAGAGATAAATAATTGAATAAGGGCCACGCTCTAAGTAGCGCTGCAGCGATGAAGTACTGCTTGTTAGAAATATTTTTCAAATTTGAGGCATCATAGGGTAGGGGATATAGTGGGATATCACAAACAGAATTTAAGTTTTATAGGCAGTCGTTAGGTACAACTGAGAATACAGTACCATTGTTATCAATGTAAAATATGGGATCTGTTGCTTTACGTTGTCGTTTTGAATATATTCAGTTCAAAACCGGTAAGCATTTCTTTTCGGTTTTTTTATTTCTTCGTGTAGCTTTTATTGCAATACCTTTAGTTTTTGTTATTGCGACGATGTTTGCGTGGACAGGCAAACCAAACCGGCTTGACGCGCATGCGTTCCTGGAACATGATATATCAAACGGTTCTTTTCATTAATTTCAAGAAAAATATATAACAAAGAAGGGAGTTCCATGAGATCATGACCAATGAGTAACTCATTACTGCTGTGAAGGTCAACTGCGTGTTTATCGATCTCTAATGCTTCTTCCTGTCTGTCAGGACGAGCTTCAAATTTTTCATTCAATACTGGAGTCTAAACATTTTTATTAAGAGGGGATGACTACGGATGTTTTTAAGAAATCAGTTTGATGGTGAACTTTAAAATCTTCCACTTTGTTGCTTCTAGCCATTTTCTGATTTGCACCAACTAAGACTTGCTTTCCGTTAACAGCCAAATGTTTTTATACGTTATTGATTCATGGCAACATGATATTTCAAATGTTTTTATAAGTCGTAAGCTTTTTCTGAGCTACGTTTCGAGAGATACTTCTCCCATCGTCAGGCTACTGAAATGATTAGATACGGCTATTTTATACTTTGGTAGTGCGGACGTGAGTGTAGACAGGGCTGGAGTTTGTTTCGGGAAGTGGCGCCATACCTATGTTGTGCTTGTTGTGTTTCTTTCTTCAGTGCTGGAAGCCATATTACTGGAAGGGTGTAGGATATACTGTTGATGTGATTGTTGCATTGCAAGGAATGGATTGTCTCTTTTATTTTTCTTGTTGTTGTGTTGATTTCTTTGTCTAAAATTCTTTTATTTTCCCAGTCAAAGGTATGATCCTGTGTCCAGCAGTGTTCGGCTATTTCATGATTCTTGGTGTCACCTTTCTGAACAGCTCTCTCGTGTTCTTT
>RDPX01000081.1:2355941-2383087 GCA_003991215.1 Morbakka virulenta | reverse complement strand
GAAAAGTTCAAACCTTTCATAAGAAGGGATTCCTCTGTTGATGACAGTGTTCGACTAGACAGGTTAACAATCCCAAGTCTGCAGCAAGTCGTAAACGTTTCCTATGATTTAAACGTTTCCTATGAATTCTTTCTTGAAGAAGTTGACGATTTGTCCGTTCAAGTATACACCTTGATCTGTTTGTGGTAACTGGGCAACGAAGACGTAAATCAGTTGGAATCGCATGGTTGTCTAGGCATCTTAAGGAGAACCTTAAGTGATTAGTAAATTGAGCAATCTTGATCTTTGTTCTTTCCAGATGTCGGCAGCGCTGAAGAATAACTTCTCCATATGTTTCCCTAATAATCTTGAAAATTCTGAACTTTATGGACTCAGAGGAAGCCATAGATGTAAGAGCTTTATCATGTCATGAGTCGTAAGCTTTTTCTGAGCTACGTTTCGAGAGATTTACGTAGCTCAGAAAAATCTTACGACTAATGACATGATAAAGCTCTTACATCTATGGCTTTCTCTGAGTCCATAAAGTTCAGAATTTTCAAGGTTTTTATAAGTTTTACACTTCATAATAATACAAATTCTACAATGTCCCAGACTTTTTTTCATTATATGACACGTTAAGGATAAAATCGTCTGGAAAGTGCAGAAAGAACTGGTGGCGATTTATAGATAAAGATAAAATATTGCACCGTCCAATTTTTGTTAGCAGCCGTTGGTTATGTGAAGTTCTACAGTAATCGTGCCGCATGAAAAAACTACGTTGTTAAGTGAAAAAGAATTAGAGAGTGGAAGAAAAAACATGCTGAACTTTACAATGTTTAAATAAAAAAAAGTGGTTTGTTGAAAAAAGACTAGGAGTCGGAGGAAAAAAGCTTACAGACAAACGCATTGAGGAACATGTTTGGAATTGGGTTCATGCCGTACGAGATAACAGACTCAGAGGTTCAAGGAAATTTTTAATGAGGCAAGCTAAGAGTCTATACGATAAAACCGTCACTGATGACGAGTGTGTGACATCAGCATTTGTTAACACCAGAGGTTGGTTGGTAAAATTTGTAAAAATAACGTTTGTTTCTGCGGCCACGTATAACGTTTACCCATAAAGATCCATCACAGTTAATGAATAATCTTTTTGCTTATATGTTAGATGTACGGATTTTAGCTGAGCAGTATAAATACGGTCCTGAATAAATAATTTCAATATATGAGACAGCAGTATCGGCTGACATAGTATCATCAACAATGCTGGAAAGAAGAAAATTTGTTTAAAACTTCTGGACACGAAGCAGTGGGTCAGAATCTCTGTATGTCTGGGAGCTAAAGCAGGTTGTACCAAACACAAACCCTTTTGTAGTATTTGATGGAGCTAAACGCGAGCTCAAAGCATTGTTTTGATCACGTTGTGTTATAAGAGTCCTAATCAAATGCATGGTGTTGAAACTTTCCTGGGGAAGTTTTCATTTCCACGTTACTTGTTGGCATGAGGTTTCTTCCAACTTCACACAGTGGACTCGGTTAAAAAACTTCCTTAAGATAATGAAGCGGATTCTGTTGTTATTCCAGGACGCCTCACAAAGTACGTGCAGACTCCTGATGTATCATGGAACAAGCCGTTTAAGGCAGTGCTGTTGGAGCTCTATGATTATGCATGAGTGAGTTATGGAATTCAGCAATATACTGCCTCTTGCACACCATTTAGAAAAGAAAAAGTCGAATGGGTACTTGTATCGTGGTCAAAGCTCTCAAGAGACCCATAGTAATATCATTTAAAGTGTGCCGTGTCAATCTACCTACGAGTGGAAATGAAGATTTGCTGTTTTAAGAAAGATACACCTTGTGTGAGGGAAGCAACGTTTCTGAAGCAACAATTTATGGTGAGAAGCGGTAGTTCATTAAATACATGTATGGGCTCTTTAAATGCAAGTATGGGCTGTAAATATGTTTACAAGTAACTTTTATATTTAAAGTTAGCCCTCGTGATTTTTTTCTCTCAAAAATTAAACGACAAAAGGAATAAAGCATGTCCTGTAGGGAAGATTTTGAGCCCATTGATACTTCGACACAGTTACGTTCGAATTTCTTACAATTGCTCACTGGGTATCAGCCAAGTGACGCAAATGACAGTATAAAACATCATCAACATAAACAAAGATATAAAAGATCAGAACTCTGTATGACCCTATACTTTATTACTAAATGTGTACGTGATTCTAAAAATGAAATTGTTATTATTAGGTATCCGCTTATAATTTACACTGCGCGTTTTCATCGTGGGACTAGAGTACCTGCCAATAAATTGTTTCTGCCGCCAAGCTGTTTGTATTGCACCAGTTGTTTGATTTTCACTGTAATAAATTCAAATTCTATACTCCAAAAATTTAGCCCTTAACTTTCTTACGTTTTCTTTTACGTGTTGCATATGTGCTGTGTTTCACGAAGGTGAATGTTTAAGATCATACCTTGACTTTTTTTCGTAATTTTTTATTGCGGTATCTCCAGATCAGCTCTGTGCCCTGGCATCTTGATAGGGTCCGTGCTGCGTCATATTGTTGTTGAATTCCTGTCTGAGGCTTGTCACTGGCTGTGTGTCTTATATGGCAAACTGTATGCTACCATTGCTCGCGGTAATAGACCCACCAAACCTTCGCCGCAAAAAGATCACAACCAATGTTGCAAAGAAAGTAGTCGACTTTGAAGACCATCTGTTTAATGAGACCATCAATGAGACCAGAGCACCTAACCGCTTCAAGTCACGAAGACCTTTTAGAACCATGGCTCGAGACCTACTACAAAAGCTGGGTGACTCTTCAACTACAGAATGGTTAAAGGAACAAAGGAGAACTATCTATGAGAAGTGCCCTAGGTTACAAAGATTTCTTCCACAAGCAACACACAATCCGATTGAAGAATACCTCCCACTGTTTCCGTAGTGGAGCTGTAAAATCTGGGGAGATCCTACACAAGATAGGACAAACTACTGCCATCGATGTCACAACGAGACAGAACCACCTCCTGTGATATGCCGGTTTCATGGACAGCGACGTCATTGTGTTGGAAGAGAAACTCCATAAGATGCTGATGTAAACAGATGTGTAACGCCCAGAAAGAAGAAAGAAGAAGCTATGTGCTCTAGCCCTATTTTACATGGCATGGCTTGTTTTTATGTTCAATCGCGCTCATAAGCACTCCCAGAATACACATACGATACGCATATGATAAAACGTATGTATATAAAACTTATCAAAAAAGCATATCTAAGAAACCGTTACACATTTGTTACGTTTTATCATGTTGCATGTTTTTTATTTCTGCACCCAAGGTGTTTCAGGTTCTTTACGCACCCGTAAGTTATATTTTTTCATTCTGATTTAAACCCATGGTCATGGTCGTAAACATTATTATTACCTTCCTTAAAAACATATTTGATTGTCTTCCAGCGGGATATGCGTCGCAAATTGACTCAAGACTTGTTTGTTCAATTTTTTTAGCTGGATAATGGAGTAGTTCTGCGAAATCAGCCCACATGTTATTAATCAAATAGTACTTCTGATTTAAATATGCCAGATATTTGTACCATTTAACCACAAATTTCTACATTGGAAGCATTTTTCCATATCAGAAAAGTCTTTTACGGTTGAATCGAATTATAAGTAAGACTAAGAATATTGTTTAAATTAACGAAGTCTTCATTACGTCAAGTCATAGGTAACACCGCTAGTAACGCCTGAAGACCTAGTTACTGTCATTAACAAAAATATGCTTTTTTAAATGAAAAAAATAGTATCATAGAGTTAGTACTATTCTTTTGATAGGAGTATAGTCATTTGTACTATTGGTGAAAAGAATATCATTAAAGTGAAGTTCACTGCTCATGTTTTCCCCATTCTTAATAGCCTTTACAACAGACTGGTGCCACCAATGTAAAACCAACCCTCTTTTTAATTGTTTTGTATTAAAGGTGATGTACCAATGGATGTACTTGCTAAGGTGGTAGGAACAATAACAGACCAGAATAAAATGGTGGGGCCGGAGGTATGTTTCAACATCATTGCTTTGGGTCTTTTCATCATAGTGTCCTTACTATTTGTAGAGGGTAAAACTGATTTTTTTAATCTTTTTACAGTATGGTGAAATAATAAGTACTTTACATTTATTCCTCACAAAAATCAACCTAGCTTGGAAGCAACACCCACAGTTATACATATGCTTCACAAGTAGGGTAGTACTCTTTGCCTTGGTTCTTTTCAAAACGAGTTTTACAGAACTGCCTCCCAAAGCAGATATTTGCAAAACTAATTTACGAACTTGTAATTTAGGAATCCACTTTAATATAGATATTTCAGTTGATTGTGAACTCTTAAGCTAAAAAAGTTGAAATTCTTAAAAATGTAAACATTGAAGCTCTTTGTAAGATGAAAAAGACAGAAAAGAAAAGATAAACCCACAGGCCACACAGGATTGTAAAACGGCTAAGGTTGGTTGGCGATACCTTTCATAGGCCAACACCGCTTATGCAGTGGGTTGTCAGACCGCTTTTCCCCGCTTTTCCCCGCTTTTACATTCCAGTTTTAGCCATGTATCCGTTTGCTACTTAGTGGACTGAAAAACAAAAAAGACTCCTGAGAAACAAGAATCCGCATTCGCTCTTCGGACCTTCATTGCTCTGGCCAGTACTTTAACCACAGCGCCATCCGCCCCGACAGAGAAGAGACTGCTATTCCTTTGAAGCGACGTTAATTAATTAGAAGATTGAGAGGAGGAAGAATAATCGGTTCCATCAAATTCTAATTCAACTTCGTTTTGTATTTAGAAACAATTTAAGTTTATCAACAAGCTGCCTTGGGCACTGAGAGAAACAAAAGCGGTTTTCGAGCCTAGCGCCCCAAATATTGTAGTAACAATCTAGTTACAATAAGAATGAAAAAACGAATGCAATTGTATGGCTAATCTAACTTTTTTCACAGCAAGATACACTCCAAAAAGCTATATTTAACTAACAACAAAAACTGTTCTAATTAATTTGAAAGAAAGAAAACAATAGGTTAAAATGGAGTATCATGAAAAGAAGAGAGAAAAATATATGGAAAGGGACTAACAAGTATTAACTCATGCAATCGTTGTAAATATATTTTTAAGGGGTTTTTTTTAATTTTTTATCGTAAGACAAGTGATATATTTCTTTACGAAGCCTTACGCCGTGGTTTAGCGTGTTTCTGTAAATGTTATAACGCTAAAACTGGAAAATTTAGTTTTACCATAGGAAATCCATGGTATTAGCTTTTGTTTCTTTGGTCGTTTTATTCTTGGTCTTAATGGTGCATGCTTATCAAATATATTAAGCATTTAGTGTTGGAATAAGTTATACTTGGTAGCTAGATCATCAGGATTTTTGTAAAATAGAATTAGTTATTAATAATTTATTTTATTTCGCTTTTTTTTATCTCCAAAAAATTTGCAAGGTCGTTACCTTAAAAAAAAGAATTAGGTGGTCGGCTACAAAAGAGTCGCATTTACTTTTATGCCTGAAGCCTTTTAACCCTGCATAGTTGCGATAACCATTTAGACTGACTTTGTTTATATTGGCATCGTTGTTTTTTTTGGCATGGTATCATTTCCTTTTGTGTAATGGTATCATTTCCTTTTTTGGGTATGGCATCATTTCCCTGTTTTGGTATGGCAGGTATGACAGTGTCACAATATCGAAGTTATAGTCAAAGTTTCAATGCAAATTATTTAGACTAACTACAAATCTGCCCCACCAGACCAATGAGAATTTTAATGACTTTTAATTACTTTCTCAACATTATTTAAGTGCACAGATTTTCAGCAGTTTTTTATGTGTACATCTGATGAATGCGTGAGCAAGAAACTCTTTACTTTTATGTACTTTTATCAGAAATATTGAAATATACTTTAAACTTACATTGGCTCTATTTTAGNTTTTGGGTATGGCATCATTTCCCTGTTTTGGTATGGCAGGTATGACAGTGTCACAATATCGAAGTTATAGTCAAAGTTTCAATGCAAATTATTTAGACTAACTACAAATCTGCCCCACCAGACCAATGAGAATTTTAATGACTTTTAATTACTTTCTCAACATTATTTAAGTGCACAGATTTTCAGCAGTTTTTTATGTGTACATCTGATGAATGCGTGAGCAAGAAACTCTTTACTTTTATGTACTTTTATCAGAAATATTGAAATATACTTTAAACTTACATTGGCTCTATTTTAGTAAATATTGAGCACTCTGCAATTATATTTATCATCTGTTGATGGGGTAATTATAATTTATTAAGAAGACAGATAAGGACTGACAGTTACTTATGAAATTCGAATTAAAGGATAAGTGATTAACTCGTCACTTTTTATCTTTGAGTATGAATGCAAGGATAATAAACCAAATTTACTACAAAGATATCCCAAGGATTGAAAGTGAGATTGAATGCTATTAGCTTTAATTTTATTTGTGCTAAAAGCCATTGATATTAGAACGTTTTTTATATTTCCTTTCGAACAAGATATGATAGAATCAAAGTTAAGAAATTAACAAATTTCTCTCAAACGTCAACATTTTGAATGCAAACATAAACCACAGGAATCAAAACGAATTGAATTTTTTATTTTGGTTAACTATTGACTTAGCTTTGCTGCATTTTTGACAGACATTTTAGTCACTTGTAGAGACGGCTAAAGGACTTTAGTGGAATTAAAAGTATTGAGTATCAAAAAAGCTTTATTTTGAGTCAAATAAGTTGAAAGTTTGATAAAGAGCCAAAAGTCTTAGTTTTGTACAGGCCAACAACAGGATTTTTGTTTGTAACTGGGGCGTTGTTTCCTTTGTGCAGAAATATTGGGCCATTGCAGAGCCAATGATCAAACGTCCGTTTGTATAAATTTTATCATGACTATGGATTGGTAGACAATATCCAAGATTTGTTGTAGGGAGCTTCTTTGCCTGGGATTTCTTGATTTTGGACATAAATTCCTGTTATTTTTCCAGGAATTAAATTCAGTGATGATAGGAATATAAGGCTTATTGGGGATGTGGTGGTACTCTTTTATAGAATTTTTATTGACATGTTCATGTGATATTCAGGGCTATAGTCTCGGAATTTTTTTGACATTGCGTTGAATACCACCAATTTCAGGTAATAAGCATCGCCCCCTTTGTCGTGCTGCTCCAAATCATCGATGATTCTTGCGATCACTCTTATCGAGTTTCTTTTAGCCACGATGCTAAACTAGCATTCACGTGGATGAGTTTGGTGTTCATTCATGGGTTGGCATTTTCAGTACGAAACTTTTCATGCTGATCAGCCTTGTTTCTTCTCTGTATTTGCCAAACGAGATCCAAGATAATTGTCAAACTCTGCTTTAACTTTTTCTTTTTTTCTTTTCCCAGCAATTTTTTTTAAGTCAAAATTTTCAGCAACATCGAAAGTTTGTGAAATGAACTCCCGACTTTCTTTATTCATTTCCACAGTGGTTAATAAAATTCGTTTGCGTATGTTCTAAATGTGCTTCTCCAGTGGGAAGAAAACAAGCAGTTTGAAATGTACCCACTTCCACGAGTAAATAATAAATACAAAATGTACACCACAACTCCCACGAGAGTAACATAAGTCATCGTTGACCTGTAAGTATTAATACGAATACTACGTTTTATTACATTCAGTATCTGTCATATCATATCCTATCAGAATAGCTGGTTAAATGTACTTCAGCAGCAGCAGTAGGCAATATACCCTTGAGCCATTCCTACTAATAAAATTAGATACAAAGTTTATAGAACAACTCCTACAAATGTAACAAAAGAAATTAGTTTCGACCAGGGAGAGGAAACATGACTGTTTGCCACAGTCACTCCACATATGTTGAAGTTAAAATATGAGACCAACTATTCAGCCAGGAAATATATTTTTGATTCAGTGTTCCTATTATTAGTGTAGTGGGATTGTGATTAATGTAGGAAATAGGATACTTGATCCAAATAAAAAAAGAGAAATGGGATACTAAGAGCAGCAAATGAAAGTCGGATAGAAGATGAACTTAACCAAACTGGAGGTGACTGAGACACCTAAAGAAATCAATATAGAAATTAAGTGTTTGTTATTTATTCAAAAGGCCGTCAATCAAGGGGTTCGCAGAGAAAGTTAGAAAGGCAGCAAAATTGGCTGTAGAATCAATTTGAGTCCACTCGCCTGAAATGCCCAGGCAGCCAGGTCCAACCACAGTACACAGTCATGGGTTCAGCTATAATATCTGATAGAGCACGGGAGCTAATTTAACTTGATCATATTATCCATTCCGCTCACATCATCACTCCAAGCATCGAAGCCAAATGGACCTCCATGGTCTTGGCCTCTTAACGTTGCATCAGAACTTTAGTAAAAACGTGGAAATGTGTCAAAAGTAACGTCAATCGCTTCGCACGCACCAAAATTTATACATACTGACTAAGCCTCGACAACCCGATTAAAATGACGATTCAACTGTTAGATTGCGTGGGATGTTCAAAGCCATTAAAAAGGCCTTAGAACCAGCCACCTTCTGTCAGTTATTTTTATCACAAATAGACCGGTAGAACGTTACAGCTCACTCTGACAACCCAGTCGATATCAATGTTATTACCATTAACAAATCTGCTCCTTGGCTCTTGCCTGTGAATGAGCCTTGCACTCCGATAACCTTGAAGTAAGTCAAACTTGCTATCAGAGCTCTAAACATCAGCAAGGCGCCTGGAACGGACGATATGTTACCAAAAGCTATATCGCCTATTGCTGTACTGGGAACCACAACTTCCACGAAGAGACATCTTCCTCCTAACCATGGTTGGCAACTCTCTAGCTCGAGTTATTGGGCTTAGACACCAACAAATAGCACACCGTATCCTATCAGAAAGCCTGTCTGGTTTCGTGTCCTTAACTTGGAAGTTGGGTCGGCCGCTCGAAAGTTCTTCCTCCACTCCGCCCTATTGCTCGTACCAACCTCCGTAGCTCCAACTGCCTTCGTGTTGCTCTGCACTCTGTCGCTCCACCTCAATTTCTAGCGTCCTCTACTTTTCCCAACTACTGGCTGATAGAATGCACGCTTAAAGATGTTTTCATTGCCCCTCCTGAATTTTAATGATATGGGCCAAATCTATCTCATTAATGGCCTGTTCCCCCTGAGAAATTCCAAAATCAAATGGCTGATTCCCTCAAGTATATTATCTTTTTGAAGAAAACTTTACCATGCTCTATGTCATCAAACCAGCCAATAAACATTGGTATGGCATTAGCGAATACATTTTGTTGTGAAATTAAAAGTATTTTACATTTAGACTGATAAATTTCTAGTTCTTGTCTCAATGTTTTGCAGAAAAACGGTGCATGTTTAATGTAAGGTCATTTCGAAGTCACTTTATGTCACCCGCTAGTGTAATGCTTTCTTGAGCCTTTTTTTCTTTTGTTCTCTCTTAGGGTGGCTTATATCCAGCCCAGGTAGCAAGGGATGAAGCTGCACGAAGTGAGGAACGCAGGGGTGTTATAGAATTCCACGTTGTTGGCAACACATTAAACAAGAAACCGTCAAGGCAAACTGTAATTTGGCTGATCGGCTTACAAAATGTGTTTTCGTATCAACTACCAAGGATGCCAAAAGAATACATAACAAGACTAGTCTTCGATATGTAAGTATGAAAACCTTTACCTGAATAATCAGAATATGGTCTATTCGTGCTAAAAGCTGTGTCTAGATATTATAACCTAGATAATATTTTAAGAGTTTTATGGCATGAATGTTATAATAAGAAATTCACCCGATTGTCCTGAATAATGTAGGATGGAGAGCGCTTAACATCACCTGATAACACCGTACGATTGGGGTAGAAATATGTTGCCTTCCAAGCTATGATCAGTTATCCGCAACGCCCCGTGCTTAACTGCCTGTTGTGGAGTATAACTCAGAAATTTTGTGCTAGGGTAGCAACTCATGGTGGACAGAGCTTAAATTCCAGCAGAAATTTTTATACATTCCAAAAAACAGTTTATTATAGGTTTCCCTGATATTTTGTATTTTGAAATATTTTTTAATTAGACTGATTTACAAAGTTTCAAGTTTCTACCTTGTAGGCTCGCTTTGATTACTATCGATGTTTAAGCACTTTTAAGATATTTATATATAATATATTTAACAAATAAATAATAATTTTTACACAAGGTTTTAGTAGTTTTCACCTTTGTGCTTTCCTTAGAAATTTGTAGAGACAAGTCGCAAATTGCGCCATGCTATCTTTAGTTTGTCAGAAACAATACAGTCCAGTTCATTCGGCATCACAAGCTCGCGAATCTAAGAGCCGACAAACAGACCTTACATTTCCGCTTTTGGAAACTTAGTTCAAACAAAATTAGAAAGCGTGTGTTTTTTTAACTAGAGTTTAATGGCACCTTTAATCATTCCCGATTTAATGTGCACTGGTGGTAACAAAATCTCGCGATCTGCATAAGGTATGTTTTTAATGTTTTTCCTGTTGGTTTTAGGGACTTTGCCATGGCCTTTCCTTTCTTTTGTTGTGAGAACCCTGGGTGGAACTGCCCCTCTCACATAGAACAAGAATATTTGTGTAACCAGACTGTAGTACTCAACAAAACAATCATTGTCGTTGTAATTTTTTTGGTAAAACTAATACCTGTGTCAGATAGGATATTTTTCTGCATGTTTTAGGGTTTTATCCAACTTATTCATCCTGTTTTATCAATGAAAATCTTTATATCCTTTGAGTGTTAGTCTCGAATTTTGAGTAAGCGCGTTAAAAGGACCTTTGTTACTCATTTTGTACTAAATCGTTGAGTCCTAATTGTTTTAAGATGCCTGTTAATTTCCACTCATTTAGAAAACACAAAACCCTTGCTTTAATCAAGGACGGCAGGCCAATCGGGGGAATTTGCTTCAGGATGTTTCCGTCCCAAAATTTTACTGAAATAGTATTTTGTGCAATTTCATCAAATGAACAGGTGAAGGTACGTTCGTCGAGCTTTAATTTTTTTTACCTAATGTCATATATTGTATATAAACGCGTCCTACTTTGGGGTGATTTTGGCCCACGTATTAAAACAGACCTTTGCACACATCCGCTCCTATATTCTTCATTTTCCAGTATCATTTGTGCAGCTGTGTACACGAATGTTGTTGCTGCAAGATGGTTAAGGTTGTTTAATCTAGGAAGAGCTCAAAGTTTAAAAGACCTTAAAGGAAAGGTTGTGAGTGACAACTTTTTTTTTCATATTTTGCTTTAACATCTTTGGAAAAGTCGACAAATCTATTGCCGAGACGTGTTTTCAATGTAGTGGAGGGCTAGTGGAGTGGAACTTTAATTTTGGTTTGGTGGACCTTTCTGACCTGTACATTGGCTGCCCCCATTCTCGGATCTCCATGTTTTTATGCTGAAGACGCAGGTCGTGACGTAAACGTGGTTGTGGAGTTCTCTTCCTGCATTGTAAATGGCCACTTAGAAATTTACTTCTTTCGAGTTGATCGATCACGCTTTTTGATAGTATCTCCGTTTTCCTGGCAATTTGAAAAGGTAGATGGAAGGCACCTTATTTGTAATGTACCTTGAATTTAGAAAATTCTCGCGGCGTAAAACTATTTTTTGCATCTACTGATTGCTCTTGGGAAAATGGACTGATGGAACCTAAATGTTGCCTGAAAGATAATGCCGGTTGAATGACATAAGTTAGAAATATTTGATTTAAAACCAACTTTGCTTTTCTTATTTGCCAAACCCAACAGCATCTTGTCAGAAGGTGAGAATTTTCCTTTAAGTATACATGAGAACGTAAACATGTGCAAACAAAAAAAGGCAATAGAAGAGCCACGGAACCCCATCGCCTTTAGCATAAGGACGGTAAAGGTATTCTAAATGTCCATGCCTTACTGACAGACCAACAGGATTTACAGTAACCACTTTGCGTGCAATTTCTTTTTTTTAAATAATAGGTGCTGTTGCACTTATTATTTTAACCCGTTTTTTTATCCACCCGTTTGGAAATATTTGGCAACTACTTTACCTATTTAAATGGAAATCAGCCAATTTTGTTTTCACGATAAACCACGGCATACATTTTTTTTATCGTGATTACCTTTTCTTGTGAGGTGCTGGAGTTCTACTTTTTAAGAAATTGAAATTTCAGCGTCTTTATGGTGCGGACAGGTCAGCTAAACATACTCGACACGGCACAAGGTAACACAAAAAACAAATCTTTTAAAGTACAGACTGTAAAGGATATGTTGAGTTGACCAATATGAATTAGAAGCGTTTCAGTATTATCTTTAGATTAATTTCGTTTTCGAGTCACTTTGGTATAGACAGCAAGTGGGTTTACTTTCGTATCAGCCTAATTTTGTTTCATTAAAGTGAAGTACTTTTAGTAAGCAAATAGAGTTTTAGTGATCATTGAATCAACCCCAGAACTAGTCAGTGGATTTATAGTGTAGTTACTCAGCCAACTGCTGTATGGATTACCACGTTATGCCAATTACATAAAAATAGAATACTTCAGCTATGAATGAAAAAAGTCATTTCTTACAGCAGGTAAAAAGTGTCCACCAAGTAGTTTTAACCGATGAAGCCTGATGACGTAGTATTTCTGGTTTAAGGGACTTTTTCAACGGCTTAACAATAACCAGTTGATTGGCCATAAAATGTAAATCGCTTGCTATTTCCTTTATTTTACATGTAGGGCTATGGGACACACATGATGAACCATTTAAAAGATTATCATATACGACAAGGAGTACTGAATTTTCTGACCTACGCAGACGAATTTGCTATCGGCTATTTCAAAAAGCAGGTACATGATCCATTTAATTGATGTGATTTCTTTATCTGAGCATTTTTATTAACGTACCCTAATCGCTTTAGGTTTTACGATGGTTTTTTAGTTAAATTGAGGTTAAGCCTGCCTCATGAGGAGGAGCGTCTCTTCAACCTTTTTTGGCAACCCTTCTAGTGTCTCGATAGAAACATCAGTGGTAGTGTCACTTCATCACAGCCCTCTTTTGAGACGGCATTGTGTTGTTCTTGTTGTTGTTGTTGTTGTTGTTGTATCTTTCTTGTATCGATCTCCCTCTTCTGATTTGCGCAGTTATTGAGGCAGTATCAGACTCCATTGATTAGTTTAGTGACAAACATCACCCTGCTAATATAATTCTTTGGTGACATCAATGCACAGTACATCACCTGATTGACTCATTGTAATAAGGACAGGCCTGGAGAGGTTACCTACGATTTCTTTCTCGCATGTGATCTTATACAGTTTGTTTACTTTCCCATAGGATTTCTTTATTCAGGATGAGAGGAACCATCCATTTTTGATCTCCTTTTAACTGCATTTCTTGAACATTGTACAACTTCTTCTTACCTCCATCAAATCTGCTGGTCTTGCTGTTGGCAAGCTAGATTTTCGGAAGAATTCTTAATTTGGTCTGGCTGGCTGAAATGTATTCCGTTCATTTCTTGGTGATATTCCTTGGGATTCAGAGTTCTTTTAGCAAATCGGCCTCGGATGCTGCAACTAAATTCTCAGAATTAAGTTGCGGGCCGATCATTGTAGGGTTTATTTCAGGCGGGCTGGCAATCCTTGTTCAAGGCTGATTTCTAATGCTAACTTTCGCAATGCTTGGTGAGTTAGTGAATCGATTTCTTACTGGAAACGTGAAAATCGAGTTTTCTGGAAGGGTTAATAGTTGTGTTTTGCATTACGGAACGCATCTATGAGACTATGGAGGTAGCATAGTGTTGGATAGTTACGACGCATTTGATAAGGTATGGCACTCTGGCTTGCTTTATAAGCTTTCTAGTTATGTATTTGTGGAAGGCTCTTCATACCATTAATTTCCTCCAATCAGAACGTAAAATTCGTGTCACATTGGATGGAATTACATCTGATGGGTATTCTAAGGTTCTCCATTCTTCCTTTCTTTGAGCAATTTTCTTCCTACTTTACATCAGTGACCTTCCTGGTAACTTGGTTTAGCTCATCAACATTGATGCTGATGACACGGTAGCACAATCAACTGTGGAGCCTTATCTTCATTCTGTCAGACAATGAGGATGGAAACGGTTTGTTTTATTTTAGTGCTTCAAAATGTCGCAACTGGTGTTATAAAAAGCTAAGTCTTTGTCTCCCTGCAATATTCATACATAATCATTCTGATAATAACCCTGATTATACTGTTTCTCCATTGGTGGAATCCTCATCAATGAGGTTGCCTAGTCTGTCATTATCTCAAGATCTTTATTGAGGATTTTATGCTCATTAATAGGTTGTTTTTTTTGTTTCGCCTGAGGCCATTTTATCTCTATAAATCTACCAGCCGCTTTTCTATGGAGTACTGTTGTCACATCTTAACAGGTGCTCCCTCATCTCATCTTGATATTCCTGATCGAGTTCAGATATGTGTTTGTAATTTCATTCTTCCATATCTTCCTGCTACTCCTCAGCCTTCGTCTTATCGACGAAATGTGGTTTTCCTCCCCCTTTTCCTAGGAATTATCTTTTAAATTGTTTTATTGCAGTTTTTTCGCTGGTACCAGCTCAGTATGTTGTATGTTGTATGTTGTGCGTACATCTGTCGTAGTCTGGACGCCTAGCTTGTGGAACTTATTTGCTTCCTCCATCACATCACTTAAATGTTTTCAACCCTAAGGTCAATTCTTATCTTGTAGTCTAATGTTTATCTGTCTTTTTTTTTTCACTGTTGCATACACTTGGCATTTTGATACCTTTAGTGGTCCTTAAACATAAAAAGAAGGTAGAGCGTTGCCAAGCATCAATGTTAAAAATGTAACGCCTTTGGGACTTAGGAGCCCAAAAGGAAAAAGGCTATTTGAAAGACCCCTGATCAGAAAGGACAGGACTTTCTGGAGAATTATAAAGGATTGGAATACTTTTAACCATTGTTGGTTTGCTAAGGGGAGTAGCGTTGCATTAAAATGCAACAAGCCGTACAAAATTGATTTAACTAGTCTGAATACTAATTGTTAACAACATTGCGGAGCAAACCAAGTGGAGAATTCTCTTTCCAAAGTATCACAACAAGACGATTGAAACTTTACTACTACTACTACTACTACTACTACTACTACTACTATTACTACTGCTACAACTACTGCTGCTGCTGCTGTTACTGTTGGTTGCTAACACTATTAGTATCAATGACAATAGTGATACCACAGCAACCAGCATTGGCATGCCCCGGATATGATATTAAAAGTCATTCACGTAAAGTGTCGATGTAGAAGAGCCGTTAACTTTAAGGCTAAGCACGCCAGCTCTGGCTTTCAGGTCTTGAAATACCGGGTGGATGTAGGGGTGGGTTTGTTGGCTAGGAATCTGCATGGTGGTGATGTGGCAACACGAATGTTGGTACATGTACAACCATTTTTGTATTTATTGATTTTTTGTGATTAGTTTTAACTAGTGGTAATTTGTTTAAATAGTTTTTTGAATTTGAATGAGGTTTGCGCATCACGGAAAAAACTTCTGTTTGGCAGACATACCTATAAAGGGTATGCAGATCTTGGCTGCCATCTAGTTACTGCATTCAAACAGCCAAGAAACCAAAATTTGGAGTATAAAGAAAAAATTATGGTTACAGAATGTTTTTTATAAATGAACAAGATCTGCGATAATAGAGAGACCATACGAGACAGATTTGAGGAAACCGAAGAATGTTTGCTGTCTTAATGAACTACCCTATTTCCCCGCATATAAGCCCACCCTGCATAAAAGCCCATGGGCTTATACCCGGGTATAAGCCCACTGGTCTTATAAGGGAGAGACATTTTCAAGAATGATATTTTTCATTAAGAAGGATACTTTTCATTAGACGATCCTTTCTCTTCCAACAATATCTTTTATAATACACTCTCCTTTTCCAAGAGATTTATCTGGTCCTTTCAGTAAGTAATTGCACGGGACCTCCAAACCATTCCCTCGCTTATTTTCTCTTCGACCACATACTGTAGCTTTCATTTTTCTTCCTGAGTTTAATGCGTAACAGCAGTATGACGAAATTTCCCTTGGAACATGACCAACAACAGTTTTGTTCTTTAAAACTTTGATAGCATATTTATCATGAGAATTTTCTGGTTCAGGTAAACATGTCAAATCTTCACCTTAAACAGGCGACTAAACTTCTTTGTACACATGATGACCAGTAATAAAATTTTTAAAAGTAATACTGTAAGGTTTGTGTCCTGATGTTCTTGCCTTGATATTAAAGTGTAACGCTTGCAACAGTGAGAACAGTTAGATTATTCGTTTGTAAACGTTCGAAATAGCATTCGAACGTAGATAGGAGAAATAGCATTCGAACGCGGAAAGAAGAAATATCATTTGAACGCGCAGTGAAAATTCTTTTTAAAGATGGAAGCCAGGAAAAGCTGCACGTCGAGCTTCAAGAAAACAGTATTGAAAACATTAGATAAAAACAATGAAAATATTTCAGCAACATCTAAAATTTGTTCTGTAGATAGAAAGAACATTCGTCGATGGAAAACCCAACGCACAAAACAGTAGAAAAAGTTTGCATAACCAGGGATGTGAAGTCTTGATCTAAAAGACGAATAAGGCTGACGAAGGCAAAGTTTCCAC
Source organism: Morbakka virulenta (assembly GCA_003991215.1). Lineage (NCBI taxonomy): Eukaryota > Metazoa > Cnidaria > Cubozoa > Carybdeida > Carukiidae > Morbakka > Morbakka virulenta. Next base: position 2,366,444 of record RDPX01000081.1, on the reverse strand, counting down.
TCCTTGAAGATGCTTTTGTGCAATATGTAAAAGAAGAAAGAGAAAAACGTCAAACCGGTTACGGGAAAAATGATTAGAAGAAAAGCAACAACACTTTTTTCAAATATCTATCCTAATCCAGCAAAAACGTTCAAGACATCAAATGGTTGGCTTACTCGAATGCTGAACAGAAATAATCTGAGTTACCGCCATGTTACAAGTGTAGGAAAAAAATACCTGTAGATGCACTAGAATTAGCAGACCGTTTTCTGGCTGAGATGAAAGTTTGCTCCAAAGATTACAAAATGATTTTAAACATGGATGAAACTCCATGTCATTTCGATGTGCCGAGATCAACCTACGATTTCAGCGGCATTCAAACTGTAAAAGTTGCAACAACAGGACATGAGAAATTAAGATTTATTGCTGTGTTAACCGCAGGAGTTCAGAAGCAAGGTGATGAATATAAGGCTTTCAAACCACCAATGATTATTTTTAAGAATCTGAAGAAAGCTTCAAAAGGAACATATCCACCAGGAATGGTAATAGAGGGATCAAAGGGAGGAACAATGACAAGGGACATGATGTTAAATAAATACAATGGTTTGTTCAAGAAAAGACCAGGATGTTTTTTTAAGCAAACGAAAAGCTTGTTAATCATGGATACTGCGAAATCACACATGGGTGATGAAGTTGGTTCAGCGTTTCAAAATCTTGAGACAGATGTGAAGTATATCGACGGTGAAATGACCCCACTTCTTCAATTCTTAGATACCCACGTTAACAAGTCTTTCAAAGACCGGTTAAAAGATACGTGGGCCGACTGGATGAATTGCGGTGAAGTGGAGTATACAAGGACGGGAAAGAGGAGAAGAGCGTCTTATGAAATGGTGGCAAAGTGGGCTCAAGAAGCATGGAAGGAGGTTCCGAATGAAATGATCGTTAGTGGCTTCAAACAATGTGGTTATATTGAATGGAATGGTAATTTAGATGTTTTACACTCTCGTTTAAAAGAAACGATAACGAATCGAGCTGTTCCATTGAGCCTTATTCTTGAAGTGGAAGAACTGATGTTGGCAAGACAAGAGGAGTTACTAGAACAACCAACAATCGATGCAGAACAACCAACAATCGATGAAGAACAATCAAGCAACGAAGAGGATGAAGAACAACAAGATTACGAAAGTGAAGTCGATTCGGACGAATGTTCAGAAGACACAGACATTGAAATTGACTAAGTTTAGAGTACTTTAAAAGCACCAGTAGTGCATTAGAATGATTAAAGAAAAAAAATTATTGAAATATGCCATTTTTTTATCCACCCTTGCTGATTTTGGGTCAAACATTTATAAGCCCATGGGCTTATATACCAGAGCGTTTTTCAGGTCATCATCATGTACAGAAGGCTCATAATTGAGCTGCCGTGGCTTCTTTCGTCATGGCTCGCCATTTGGCGGTCCTGAGCTGCTCGGTATGCTTGTACTATGGAAAGTCCGGATTCTTCTCTTACATTGTCCGCATACCTTCGGGTGCAACATGAACCTCAGGAAATGGATAACCCTGCCCTGCACAATCCCCATGACACCTTTTGGCAAGGTCTACCACCCGGTTTAGCCACCCCTCCCAGGGTTACGGAGCCTTCTTCTCTTCTGTCGGTTCGTCCTGCTAGAGAGGGGATGGAGCATTCCTGGGCATATGAACTTCCTTGATGAGGTCACTGGCCGGGGATGGCCACTCACTGCCTTGTGAGCAGGTCTTTTGACCAAAGGCTAGGCCCACCGCCAATAACTGTGGTTGGTGTCAGGAAGGGCATCCGACCAGAAAAACAACTGCCAATTCAAAAATGCGAATGACTAAACAAAATAATATCATACCGGATCGGTCGCGGCCCGGGTTACCAACGACCGCCTTTGCCTTGGGAGACCAGCGAGGTATTGGAAAATATACGACTGGCTACAAAAGCAGAAGGAAACGTGGAGGAAGAAGGGTAAGAAGTAAAAAGGAAAAGCGATGGAAGGAAGACCGAAAACAGGAGCTCACGATTGGTACTCTCAATGTTGGTACAATGACAGGGAGAGGAAACGAAATCGCAGATTTGATAGAAAGAAGAAAGCTGAAGGTTCTATGCGTGCAAGAAACCAAGTGGAAAGGCTCAAAGGCAAGGAAGATTGGAAATGGATACAAGATCTACTACAGTGGGACAGCAAACAACAGGAATGGTGTGGGCATCATCCTCCACCCATCGCTCACTGAGGGGGTTATATCGGTAGAGAGACGTTCAGACCGAATCATTGGAATACGGATGGAGATTGGAGGTACTATCATCCAAGTTATCAGTGCCTACGCTCCACAGAGTGGATGTAATGAAGAAGAAAAGGAACGATTTTGGGACGATCTGGATGACTATGTGAGCAAGACCCCCGGCAATGAACGTGTGTATATAGGAGCAGATCTCAACGGACATGTTGGAGAAGGTAATGTGGGAAATGAAAGAAACATGGGCAAGCATGGACTAGGAACAAGAAATGAGCAAGGAGAAAGAATAGTGTGCTTTGCAGAAAGCTTCGACCTAGCTATCATCAACACATTCTTCATGAAGGCAGGGGAACAGAAAGTGACTTACAAAAGCGGTCCACATAGTACCCAAATCGACTATGTACTTTGCAGAAGAAGACTGCTGAAGGAAGTCACAGACTGCAAAGTATTAACAAGTGATTGTGTTACACCTCAGCATCGACCGGTGATATGCAAGATCACATTGCAAACCCCATTACAACGGACTAAAAAAGCGGAGCCAAGAATCAAATGGTGGAAGCTTAAAGAACCAGAGATGGGAGAAAGGTTCAAGAATGAGATCAGAGAAAGACTTGGAGAGGTCTTGCCAGTAAACTGGAAGACAACGGCAGATGGAATTCGTACAGTGGCCAGTGAAGTGCTCGGTAAGACCACTGGTAGGCTAAAGAAGGAGAAAGACACTTGGTGGTGGAATGAAAAGGTACAGGAAAGTATAAGGAAAAAGAAGCAAGCCTTCAAGAGGTGGTATGCAGATGGAGAAGAAGAAGCTAGAGCAGTGTATAGGGAGGCAAAGAAAGAGGTCAAGCGAGTAGTGGCGAAAGCAAAAGCAGAGGCATTTGAGGAACTGTACAACAACATGGAGACATGCGAAGGAATGAAAGCTGTCCACAGATTGGCTAAACAAAGAAACAAGGACACACAAGACATACAACACGTTAAGATGATGAAAGATGAAGATGGCGTTGTATTGATGTCAGAACCGGAAATCCTGGGGAGATGGAAGGGGTATTTTGAAGACCTAATGAATGTTGAGAACCCCAGGGAAGGCCGAGAAAACAGTGGAGCAGTCCAGGACAGAGAGATAAGACCAATCACACGAGAGGAAACTAAAAGGGCACTTAGCAAAATGAAGAACGGTAAAGCAGTTGGTCCAGATGAAATACCAGTAGAAGCCTGGAAACACCTTGGGAATTGCGGAATTGAACTCCTAACAGACCTATTTAATGATATCCTTGAAACAGAGCAGATGCCGGGAGAATGGAACAAAAGCACATTAATCCCAATATACAAGAACAAAGGAGATGTGCAAAGCTGCCCGAACTACAGAGGAATAAAGCTGCTAAGTCACACCATGAAGGTTTGGGAGAGGGTGATAGATCAGAGAGTCCGGGAGGAGATCGAAATCAGCCCAGAACAGTTCAGCTTTGTGCCCAAGAAAAGCACAACGGATGCCATTTTTGCGCTCAGAACTACAGCGGAGAAGTATCGGGAAGGCCAACAAGAGCTTCATTGTGTATTCATCGACCTCGAAAAGGCATTTGACAGGGTACCGAGAGAGGAAATTTGGTATTGCATGAGAAGGAAAGGAGTCTCGGAAAAGTATGTGCGCTGTATTCAAGAAATGTACAGAGAGTGTAGGACGGAGGTCAGATGTGCTGCAGGAAGGACAGAAGCATTCAGTGTAAAAGTAGGATTGCATCAGGGGTCAGCCCTGAGTCCACTACTCTTTGCTGTAGTGATGGATGTGTTGACAGATGAAGTAAGAAAGGAGGCGCCATGGAATATGATGTTTGCGGATGATATTGTGCTCATGAACACAGGGAAAGGACAGGCTGAAGAAGAGCTGGAAGGATGGCGAAATGCACTTGAGAAACGTGGTCTGAAAGTGAGCCGAGCAAAGACGGAGTACCTCTGCATAAACAAGAAAAGAGACTTACCACCAATTAAAATCGGTCATGATGATCTCCCAGAGGTAGAGAATTTCAAGTACCTCGGGTCCACCATTGAGCAAAGTGGCGATTGTTCAAAAGAAGTGAAGAAAAGAATCCAGGCAGGGTGGAGCAACTGGCGGAGCACGACTGGAATTTTGTGTGACAGGAGAGTACCGGTCAAAGTCAAAGGAAAATTATACAAAACAGTAGTAAGGCCTGCGATGCTGTATGGACTAGAGACAGCTCCTATAACCAAGAGTCTTGAGAAGAAAATGCAAACAGCAGAAATGCGTATGCTGAGGTGGTCCCTTGGAGTCACAAGAAAGGACATGATCAGAAATGAAAGGATCAGAGGCACCACCGGGATATGTGACATCGCAGGAAAGCTGAGAGAGACAAGGCTAAGGTGGTATGGACATGTGCAAAGGAGGGAGGAGGATCACATTGCTAAACGGGTGCTGAACATGGAGCTGCCTGGCAAGAGAAAGCAGGGAAGGCCAAGGAGGAGATAGAAAGACTGTGTGGGAGATAACATGAGGGAACTTGGCTTGACCGACAAAGACGCACGTGACCGACTCAAGTGGAAGAAGTCAATTCGCTGTGGCGACCCCTGAAAAGGGAAACGCCGAAAGAAGAAGAAGAAGAAGAAGATTGTCCGCATACCTTGTTCTTGGCCTTCCCCTTTTTCTTGTTCCATCAACCATACCAAGGATAGGTTCTTTTTCCAGGGTGTCACTTCTTATTATGTGACCTAAGTATAAAAGTCTTCGGCTCACTGTGGTTGGGAGCAGTCGCTTTTGACACTGTATTCTGCGAAAGACTTCCTCGTTTGTTACTCGTTCAGTCCAGCTTATCCTTAACGCTCTTCGATAGCACCACATCTCAAAGCTGCGGAGTCGCTTCCTGTCACTCTTCTTGAAAATCCACGACTCACAACCAAAGGTTGCAATAGGAAAGACCAGTGCGTTTAGTAACCTGACTTTCGTTTTCCGAATCTTAAAAAATTCGCTTGTAAGCACATGGGTTTATATGCGGGGGAATAGGGTAAATTTGAGGGCATAATATAGCACAACCTTATATTCGAGTAAGAGTAAATTATAGCCGTACAGACAAGTGGTATGTCTAAAGATGAAAGTAAATTAATCAGCAGCATTGGTATCATGTCAAAACGTAAATTAAAGAATGTAACAGCTTTGACAGGAATTAATATAAAACATATTTCTCATGTATAGTTGAAAATCATCGTCAGAAAAAAAGTGACGGGTGGAAAAGACACTAGTAAGGGTACATAGAAACAAAAATAGAACCATTATTCATTTGAGTAAAAGGGGTTATAAATTGATGTTGTTAGAATCAAGCTTTACCTCTTTTTTGAGGGGCGCTTGAAGATAGCTGTATACCCCTTCTCCTATTTTGAATTAAAGTTAGATATATGCACAGTCAATTATTGAAAACTACGCTAGTCAAATAGACAGGGCTTTCCCAGAGCGGAAATGCTTGCTTATTATAAACTTAAATATCTTTTAGTACGGGTTTAAAAGTGACAGTCAGCTGACATTAAACCTAACAACGTAGTAGTCTTTTCACGTTAAGCATGACCAGTAGAGAAGTGTTTACATTGCTAATGTTATATTTTCTTGTGACAGCGGCCGTGCTTTTTGCAATCAGTGCATAGTAGCATATGACATAGTAGAATTTAGTATAATGGTAGACATGATAGGCAATGCATCTGCGAGTTTTTGTGAGTTGAAATGTCCTTAATTTTGTCCAAATATTTTTTTCCAAGGGATTTTCCAAGGACATTAAAATTCCGAAGTCATCATATCTCGGTTACATTAAAGATTACGAAGGCGCAACATTGATGCATGTAAGATATATCCTTTTATAATTTAAGAGATTCTTCTCTTTGATTTTGTCGAACAGGAAATACGTGGTACTACATTTCTTGTACTGTTACCCAGATTTTTATCTATGAAGAATGTATTGGCATTTTACAATATAACAACCATACGTTTATTTATGTTGCATTTATCCAGCTTCATTTAAGCCGCATTACAGGCTTCTACGCCACCTTTTTCGTTCATGAACATCATCAAAACTCAGGCCAGTTTGTGTGAAATCTTTCAGTAAATCATACCAAATATTTTGGGTCGTGACTTTTACCTTATTTTCTTCAACATTTATCTTTGACACTTTCTTGGCCCAATCCTTATAATCTTTGCACTCTACATTGCCTACGGATCTCACTCTTTTTACTCTAATGATGCTATTAATGCCTGGGACCGTCATTGCTTTATGTACTGATGCTCATATTTCTAGTGAGATCTTCCTTGCCATTAATAATGTACATGAGGCCGCCATTTACACCAAGCTGCTTTTATTCCTGTGCATACTGCATCATCACAACCTAGAACCTCAACCACGTCACGTGAATAACAAAAGCCTTTCCCGTTATCCATCAAATATTTTTGCTGTCTCACTTGAGAAGAAATTATATTGTCCTTACATCTGTCACATTTAATATCTTTCATTCTACTCAAAGTTCCTGTTTCTTTACTACAAAGTTTATGGCACTACTTGGCACTGTATCTGCACAGAATCACCCAAACACCCTTTCTTCAAAAGACACAAGGAAATTTACCAATTTCTGTTGCTTCTTTAGTTTCACCTAATATAATATAATTTGGTTTTTTCCATGCATATTTTCAGTCCTTTACATTCAGTTGCCCTCTTCCATGCACCACATTGTTCTTACACAATTTCCTCTAATTCACCTGACCTTACTAGATCACCCGCAAACAATATTTTAAAACGTAGTCTCTTTCTTTCTTGCTTAGAAACCTGCCCCATTACTTGTTCAAAGACCAACGCCCATAACACTGAACCTTGTTGTAATCCTACTTTCACATCTTCATTACTATCACCAACTTTACAACGTATCTTAAGCCAGCATCATAGCGCGTTTTATCATCCATTCACATAACCTCTGCCTCCTCAGGCCCCAATCCATTAGTGACCTTTGTTATACTGTCATAAGCCTTCTCTAAAAATATGATATGATCTCTTTTTCGTCAAATATTTTAATTAACTCCATTTCCTGATACTAATGGATCTGTAGTGGATTTCCGGGTATAAAAGCAAACTGTATTTCGTTTTTATTTAGAAGAATGCATGTTTCTTTTAAAAATTCTTTCCTTATGAGTTACATTAAAGAGCGTCTCCTTTTCTCTTGTGCAGTGCAGTTAGAATACTAGTTTTCATTTCAGTTGGGTCTTCAATTTCCGTCATCACTTTTTGCATCACTTTTTGCTTTAAAGCAATTCCGTTATCTCCTGCAACTTTAATGATTTCAGTTGTTAACCCTGACACACTAGCAGTTTTATTTGACTTTTTTACTTTTAAGGCATCTACTATCTCCTTTTTAGTTATACTGCCAGTTGGTCTGTCAACAATAACCACCTCAGCATTCTGCTTCCATGTGTTTTTCTACATTTTTGACTGCTTTATAATATTGCCTCCACCTAGATCTTATTTCCTTTTCGCGTGTTAGAACGTGACCATATATTCTGACCCTGCAAAGTGCCAACAACATCTTTCTTTGGTCAACAATTTCTTTGGTCCTTTGCCTGTCTCAAAATCCTTAGCTCCACGTATTGTGAATCTTAAAGTGTAGACACGGTTTTCTTTGCTTTCCTACTTAAGCTTCTTATCATCTAGTCTATCATCTTCATTCTTACTTTTCCTTCATTTCTTAAAGGCATCCTTTTTTAATCTTATAGCATTTTAAATCTCTATATTCCAGAACAAGTTTCACGTACCTTACATTGCTATTTGCCTTTTATTATTCCACACACTTTTCAGCCGCTTCAATCAGTCTATTTTTCATGGATGCATTTTGACACTCTGTCATTTAATATGTTTTAAAATTTTGTTGTAGTATTTTTGCTTTTAATTCCCAAAACATAAATTATCTTAGAATATTAATTTCTCCAGGGTTTTTCTGTTTCTTGTTGGTCTTTATGTTAAAATCAGCAACAGGTAAACGATGTTTTGTTAAAGTTTCAATAAGTGGAATCACCTTGCACTTCTTTACCACATATGTGTCTTTGCGTTTTCATATACCTTTCAAATGCAATAAAATGCCCTTTCCTTTTAGATCACGTGCTTCGCATCTTTCCATTATCATAATACAATTGTCTTTTCTATCCCCCAAAACCATATCTGTCATATACATACTTGAGATCACCTACTCTTTCAGTTATTTCTTTTACTATGTGTGCTGCATACGCGCAAACTATGAAGCAAATCTGAGTTTTCAACTTTACTTTAACTGAGATTATTCTATCATGATGTCGTTTAACTACAGGAACATGTTCCCACGACTGTTTTACTACTACAATTCCAACTCATCGGTTTTAATTATGACCTTCATACAAAAATTTATACATTGGCTATCCTATTTTGCTTACCCTTGTGTTATTGCTCTTCCATCTTACCTTTTGGATACAACAACAGTCGATCCTGTCACGTAATATATTTGCTGCTTGAACATTTTTCTTTGGCCTAGGTCCAAGAAATTTTGTTCCAATTCTCAGACTAAGCCCTGATAACTCCATACTGGCTCGTTTGTAACAGACATTATGCAGTATACCCTTCCTGCCACAGTCTTATTCAATAAAGAACCTAGCCCCTACCCAACCAAGAGCTACCCACGGGACGGTGATGGATAGACTTAAAGGTGGTCTACGTTCACCTTCTCAGATTTTTTAATAGAACTATTACCACGTTTTTTAAGCATAGCAGGCCCACCCCACTATGCCGCAGAATATTCGACAGTTATAGTCATTGGACATAAGTATTCGTGATTTTGATTTTGCGGTGCCAAAGGCTAAAAAACAATGTGAGGGAACAAATGTAAAATAAGTATGGTTTAAAAAAAAGTCTTGCCATAATATTTTGTCGGATGTCCTTTCATTCTTATTACTTCATGAATACGGGACGGAATTGTTTCAAACAAGTCTTGGATATAAGTAACATTCATCAATGCAACTTCATCCCTATTTGTAAACAACTTATGCCTTTTCTTGGCCTATTTTCTGTTGATCCAGTAGACAGAAATTTCTTTACAACACTGCTGACTGTAGACCAAGGAACATCCAAAAGCTTAGATGTGTTTGCCTTTTCCTTCTTTTCTATGTATAACTTTACAATAAGATTTTTTGTCTCCGTGTTCAACTCTGTGCTTTTCCGACCCATGTTTACTTGTAAACAAATATATGGAAGTAAACAAAGCAGACAATAAATTACATCATATCTTTGATGATGTCATATTTAAGGGCACCTGTTACAATAAGACCTTTATTACCCGACACTTGAATTAAAAGTTATGAACGATGAAAGATGCAACCTTGTTTATCAATCGATGCCGCTATTTTGAAAATCGCGAATACTTATGTTCACTGACTGTAGTTGCTTTTATGACAGTTTTAACGCATATTTAAAGGATTCTACCCTATTCGCCACCCAAAAGATGTTCATGTTTTAAGTACAAGCTCTGTCTGTACACAATAGGTTTTAATTGAAATGAAATGATAATAATGATAGTAGTTATTGTAATAAATAATGTATCTGATACAGTTTACAGTTATTAGAGTAAAAATGCAATGAACCACATTGCGATGACAGACTCAATTGCTAGCTCCATGGTACTAACAGCATCAACAACATTTACAAAGTACGCTTCACTTCAGTTTTTAGTTTTTATTTTACACGGGTATTACTTAAGTAGTACAGGTTTCTGGAGTTAAATTTTTCCTTGAATGGCATTGTAGAATAAATGAATCGAACGTTAACGAATCAAACGGATTATTCAGACGTAATTGTATATTTGTCAAAGAATATGTTGCCATAGAAAATTAGATTTTCCATTTTTCGGTATAGAATTCACTAAATAGTTTTGCAAAGGGGATGTTGTTGAAGAGTTTTTTTGCATTGGGTTTTTGTTGGGGTAAAAGAAGTTGCTTCCTATACTTGAAGGCTGCCTTTTTGTTACCAATACCAGGGGTTTTTGTTTTGTCTTTTTTTTTGTAGTGCTGTATTAATCCAAAGATACCATACAGAGAATTTTCATTGGTAGTAAAGAAACAGAAAGAGGTAATTTTGATATATGCTTTCATAGACGTTTATATTTTTTATTTCAGGCGCTGAATAGTGCAAAATAATTTCTTCCATGCTCTCTCTGTCTCTTTCTCTCTCTCTCTCTCTCTCTCTCTCTCTCTCTCTCTCTCTCTCTCTCTCT
>RDPX01000081.1:2332610-2354278 GCA_003991215.1 Morbakka virulenta | reverse complement strand
ATAGTTTTCATTGATTGATGCCAAGCCATTAAAGCCCTCGTCAAAATATTACTGACCAACATAGCATCTTATAGTGCAACTGGCAATGAACTAACCTGTAGTACCGTCACTTGTTAAACAGAAACAGCGTAGTCGAGATAAACAGCGTCCTGACCACCCTAAAGAATATATACTACGATGTTCCTCAAGTTGCCCTCTCCGGACTCATGTTGTGTTTTGCCGCTTTTATTGCCTTCTAGCCAGTATCAACCAATTAAAACTAACACAGTATGCGGATCATTCTGCGAACAAACGAACTTCCACTAGACTTTGAGAGAGAGAAAAACGGAAACGATGTGCTTTGCTAAACCTTAGAGAATTAGTAAATGTAGAAAATATAATTAAAAAGATAATAAGGACACTGAACTATCTTTGTCAGCGTACGTTTATCTGAGTCACACAAAAGATAGCCAACTGCTTACGAGAACCAACTTCAATAATGGGTACAGAAAAGCAAGTGATTATCTCAGACAGGTACAAAGCATCAGACTTTATAGTCGACGCACCATTAAAAGAATTAAATGATTATTCTTCTTTTACTAATGAACGGCAGCTCTACTAAACGTCCCAACGCCGAGCAGCATAGAAATGGTTACTACGGTTCACACCGTAAGTATAGAATATTCTACTCGGTGATAACGTACAAGGCATCACAGACATCATCATACGACATACTGGGCATCTTGTCAAAAAATATTTGTTACAAATGCACAAACTGATACTCGACCAGTAACCAAGACAATGGACCTGGAAATAATTATCTTTCAAGCGTATCATGTTTCAAACAGGAAGTAGCAAAGTTTTTTCAACAGTCAACAAAGTGAGGTAATGCTTTGAGTTGAGATTAAGAATTTATAATAATAATAATGATGATAATAATCATCATCATCATCATCATCATCGTCACCATAATTATCATCATCGTCACCATAATCATCATCGTCATTTTCATCATCATTTTGCACATGCAGACTTTTTTAGCGTAATTCTATTTAGCAATGTCAATTACTTTTGAAAAATGGTATCTGTTCCTCATAAAGAACTTTTATCTTGCTCTGGCTTGAGGTCCCTGGTTGGTGACTTGGCACAGCTCGTATATAATCATGGCAGAATCAAAACATTTATTAATAATGATAATAACAATAATAATGATGATGATGATGATGATGATAAATATGATAATAGTAATAAAAGTAGTAGTGATATAACCATCACAAATAGGTAAGTAGGAATGTATACCTACTTTATTAGAGGTAAGCGCTATCTTGTTGGTTAAGGTACTTGTTGTACCAGTATTGATAAGTTTTTTCTGTTTGCCATTGGTCATTTGTTATAACTTGTCTTTGCAGTGTTTACTTGTTAATATAGCGTAACGGTTGTGAACTTCGCAGGTTCACCCCAATTAAATGCAGTTATTTGTATTTCTGTACCAAGGAAATTAACCAAATAACTTGGCTTGGACAACCATGTAATGAACAGATCAGTTACTGCCAGCTATCTTAGGACATTTTTAGTTTTGTGACAAATGGAAACTCATTATAGCAATGCAGATCTTTAGTTTTCTTCAGTTTTGCTTGTGACACCACTCTGCAAAAGGCTGATCACCTTAAAAGGATATTTAACATGAAAATTTCTAACCACGAAGTATAGTTATAGTATAGTACCGTATAGTATAGTATAGTATAGTATAGTATAATAAGAGTTAAAAATCAGTTCAAGTATCAGAGCGATGTTTGAGATTAATGAATCGTTGCAATTTACATTCAGCTATTCATTATTCGTTCATGTATTGCATATCTTGTTTCTCAGTTGCAAAGCAAATATTTTTTTGTGACTCAATGCCTATAAGTTCATATTGTCTTGAATTAATTTTATGTTTTGAATTTTAACAAACAGATTGTTAAAAAACTGATTGAACACAAACACCAGGAGATTCGAAAAGTACACGCCGGCCTTACATGTTTTAAAGAAGGTGTCAGAGAAATTCCAATTTCTTGTATTCCTGGTATAGGTAAGTTTCATTACTACACGTTACTTGCACTATTCTAAACGGTATTTTAAAAGAATTCGATATGAGAATATGTTAGAATGAAATATGGTAACCTAACCCCACAAAAAAATATGGGGAGTTTATGTTCTTTGAATGTGTTGCCCATTCAACCTAGCATTTCTTCCCAGAAATCTCTATTTCACCCAGGCTAAAGAAACTTGATGTGTTCGGGATAGTCCAGTCTTCCTGGGAGCACTGTTCATCTTGATCAATCCCTCTAATCTTCCCATTGATCCTCAAAGCTCCTTCCGCACTGCCGCATGTCGCCCCGTATTTACTGCTCAAGATAACTCATTCTCTTCAAATCGATATTGGCCGATGATGCCATGTTTAGAGATTACTATCCATGTTGTGCACTTTTTTGGTGTGTGTGTGCGGGGGGGGGGGGGCCGGTTAACGGCCTTTGTAAAAATTCCTCCGTTGCAACTATAGCCCAACAGACATTTTTGTTGTTTAGTTGCCCTGACAACAGGAAGTATTTTCAAAGTCTGTATTGTCTGCGATTTTGTCGCAAAAGCTTTTACAGATGCTTACGCGTTTCTCCATGCCTGTATCCTTAACTTTCTGCTTCTCTTTCGATGTGGTACTGTTGTCGAAATGATTTTTTTGTGCTCCTCTCTGCTAAGACACATATCACGTCAATATTTCTTATTTTCCGAACATTCACCCTCCTGCCAGAGTAAGTGAACCTTTGACCTTTAGAAGTAGAATTTTAAAAGGTTCAGTAGTCCCAGAAAGTCTGAACCCAGTTCAAATAATCTGCCTTTTGATGAGACATGATGACATGGAAACTGTTTCCAAAATTTTTTGCACTACTTTTTGTGATTTTTAGTGAAATAGGCCTGCAGACGAAATGTCTTTTTCTTGATTGACCAAAACAATCAGGGGGAGACTATTGTTCCAATCTTTCATGAAAAGTCGACTTGTATACCCTGAAAAAGAAGAGTAATAATTAGAATTAACAGTTTTATTCAAAGGTTTATGCGCCCAGGTGGTTTTTTCAGAGTCACCTTGTAGTTACTTATTTAGATACTTAATTTGTTACATGCCAGTGGGTATTTTTCATTTTCGTTTAGCTACTTATAAAAGTAAAAACACAACTATACCAATCTTTTTGAGTGAGTCGATTTGGCTTAACCATAACAAAACACACAATGTACTTTAGTTCGTAATCCCATGAAATTATGCTATATTGGTGTATTTAACGAAAAATTAATAATTTTTTTCTCTTCGTTAATATCATATCATCATTGTAAGCACCGTACTTTGACCTTGTATGCTGTAAATATTACACCACTACAACCACTGTCATTCCGTTCCATTTTTTTTTTGCCACATATTAATCACCTTTAATTTTATTTTTCGTTGTTTCCAACACTCTTTTTTTTTGTATGAATACACTTTGCACTGCCACTGTGCATTATTTTTCTGTTGTGATACCTCGTAATTTGCTTATGTCATATAAGTGTGTGATATTTAACCTTATCGTAGAGGACACTGGATGGAAACATGTACAAGACGTGAGGTTGGTAGCACTGAATTGACTCATTTGTTTTATTGGAAACATTTCACGAGAGAATATAGGAAATTGTCCTACATTGACCAGCAACACATTATTACATATCACCTGTAAAACTGACAAACCGTACCGCTATGTGTTTAAAAGACCGTTTATTGAAAACATGGTACGTTTTGCCCAGTGCATCACTGGAATTTACTCAAATAACGGATCTAGATAGTGTACAAATATATTTGCACGCCAGTTGAGAATGAACTTTGGGGCTGGTTGTTGGGAATATATTACAAGGAAAATAGGTTTGGGTGGTCCGAAAAAGTACCTGATTCCCAAGACAGTAGATGATATATTTAAAACTGCATTCTTGAGGAGTACTTAGAGAATCTGATGCAGGAGAGTGCTGTACCGTAGTTGAAAGATGGATACTGGTACGTTTTTAGACCACAAAAGCAGCTCAGATGAACTTAGAATAGCATTAGAAGAGTATCCATTGTTGTAGCAAACTTAGTACGGAAGTGAAAGTCACAGGACATCAAGCAGCCTTCTGTCACCAATTAATCGTTGTGGCCACAAATAATCTTTTTGCAACATCATGTTTTTTGTTAAGTGGAGGTCAGTTAAGGCAGCGGTTTGTAGCCANTAGTGTACAAATATATTTGCACGCCAGTTGAGAATGAACTTTGGGGCTGGTTGTTGGGAATATATTACAAGGAAAATAGGTTTGGGTGGTCCGAAAAAGTACCTGATTCCCAAGACAGTAGATGATATATTTAAAACTGCATTCTTGAGGAGTACTTAGAGAATCTGATGCAGGAGAGTGCTGTACCGTAGTTGAAAGATGGATACTGGTACGTTTTTAGACCACAAAAGCAGCTCAGATGAACTTAGAATAGCATTAGAAGAGTATCCATTGTTGTAGCAAACTTAGTACGGAAGTGAAAGTCACAGGACATCAATTTTTTTACATTAGGGTGTCGATATGCGAGAAATTAATGTCTGGTATAAAGTTAATAAAATTGAAGAAGACTTTATTGATTTTTAGCGTCCGAAACCGTGTATAAATAAACCTTGCATTACTGGGTCGTATTAATTCCACGGTTAAGTATAACCCCGCTTCTCCACTCTTCACGATCTTCCATTAAGCGTTGGTAAGTATTCTGGTGGACTGTCAGTACCCTCACATAGTTGGTACTTGTAGATCTTTGATTGTCTCTCAAAACTTCTTTGCCTACGCTGATTTCTCCAAAATGGAAGATCGCTTACAACTTCACCCGTGCTCCTTCAGGAATGCCCCGCAAATCCTTTACGTTTTTTTCGAAGTACCTATCGTAGACACGGAAGATTATCATACAGTTCTTTCTTAGTGAAACAGATGTCAGTTCGTCGGATGTGAAATACTCTTGATATTTAGAGCTTCAGTAACTATTTTTCGAACAGTTTCATCTCAGATGTTCTGTACGTTTCAGTAAGTTCTTCTTGTGCGTTAGTTTACGCCTTTGGTTAGTCTCAGTACTGCCGTTGTTTTTCTCGGGGGCCGATTTCCGTAATGCCTTTTGCTTCTCTTCTGTTACCTTTAATTCCCATGCATAGCTGCGTTTGAATTTCTTCTTAGTTGGTATACAGTCTATAGCGGTTTCGTTATATGCAGAAACAAAGATCTCGTGAGTTGCATTAGCTGAATGAATGCCCTCATTTAGCACGGCATTGTTGCATAGAGAGCTGACCAATCATATTTGGGTTCTTTAAAACCAGCTTGTTTACCGTGAGGGCCATGCTTGATTTTTGCTGAAACAATTTGGTAGTCAGGTAACATATAATAGTTCTCAGAGAAAAACCTTTTAATATAAAAGGTATATATTTATGAGTAATCCTGTTAGGCGAAATTTTATAAGAAGGAGAAATATCAACACTCTTTCTGTTTTCATTATTTTTAGTGAAACAGTTGAACTGGAGCCGGAAAAATTACAGCAAGCCATGAAACAAGTCCTAATTGCAGTTAAGGTAATATCCTGTCGCCTGGACCGTTTGGTGTGTATTTTCAACTCACCTCCTTGGATTTTTAGCTGCTGTCAAGCGCCGTGCTACATTTAGCTTTCGTCTCCTATTCTCTTCTTTTGTTTGGTAGGTACAACGAACCGCCACTGGTGTCTTCCATTGACGACGTTTAAAATGTGCTATGAATGTAAGACATCGTGGCTGTTGTAAGAGCAGGACCCATGCCTCCTAAACAAACGCAACATTCTTCTAGTTTCCACTGTAGAAATAAGCACATAGTCGGCATTGCAAAGTTACCTTATGACCGCTTTGGTGGTATGTTCTTGTTCCTGTTATCTTCTGTTATGGCTTCTTATTTAAGAGTACTCATGTCAATTTAAAGATTGTGCAAACATAGACATTTTAAGTTACTATTGCCTTGTGTGTGTTTTATTTCGTGTTCAATTGTATTAATGTTACATCGGGTATTCTTGGTACCTATTATACACTAATACGCGTGCCAATCTTTGTTGTCCATTTGGTTTGGCTTATAATGTACGAAAATAACGTTTCTTATTTCTATAGAACCATGCCAGTGCATGGCCATTTGTAAAGCCAGTTGATAAAACTGATGTTCCAGACTATTATGAAATTATAAAGTATCCAATGGGTAAGCATTTTTCGTTGCTTGTTCTTTGTTTTTATACATGTTTTGTATGCGCAACTTCTTGCCTAAGGTATCATTTCTGCTTGCAGAAAGTAAAAGACCTCCAGCTCAATGTATGAAAACTTTACAGTATTAGGAGATTTCCTGGCTTATGTATGTGGAAATGAAAAATTGAGAAACCTTAGCCTTCCTGGTATGAGTGCAGAATATTTCTGCTTTGTATCTACCAACGAGTAGTTGTGTTTTGTACCCAACAACCTGACGGTCTATGACTTTTAAAAACAAGGGAAAACTACAGATAGAATGATTACTCCAATTTTGATGATAACGAGTAGTATCACCACTACAGTTAAGTAATAAATAGATAGAACTCTGACACGGTGAACTTTTTCATTTTAATGTGATACAGGACTAGGAAACCGAAATAACTTTTCTTCCCCCTTGCTCACGGTATCTTTCTCGATTGTAATTTTGTTATGCTTTCAAATATATCTCCAGTTAAAGGGACTTTTTATCAGAGTTCTGGTTTTTTGTCAAAATGGAGTAATTTCGACCGTAAAGGTTTTTTATATTCTCAAGACAAAAAAAATCCTAAAGATCAAAATGGTTACTCTAGCTTGTCACTCCAGGAAGTGACACGACTTCAGGTACAGGTACATCAATGTACTCTTGTTCTGACTTAAAAACAGCCTCAAGTAATGAGCAAAGTGTTTCTGGACAAATAGCCCAACTTAAATTACGCGGTCACGTGTCACGATCACGTCATATCACACATATATATATAAAATTGCTTAATTACGGTAATATCATTTGTGGCGGCGCAATACATAAGATATAATAATATTAACATTGTTTTGGGGCCAATAAAATATATATTAAGAGACCTCAACCTCATTTTGTTTTGTTTTTTATTGTTGTTGTTGTTGTTGTTGTTTTAGATCTCAAGACGATGTCCGAAAGATTAAAGAGTGGATATTACACAACAAAAAAACTTTTTGCAGCTGACATGTGTCGCATATTTGCTAACTGTCGGACGTACAATGGCCCAGATACGGAGTATTTCCGATGTGCCAATACTGTAGAACGGTTTTTCTTTAGCAAAACAAGAGAGTTGTGCGGTGGTACCTGAACTGTCGCATCAAGATAGAAAAATAATTGGAAATATCAGNCCTCATTTTGTTTTGTTTTTTATTGTTGTTGTTGTTGTTGTTGTTTCAGATCTCAAGACGATGTCCGAAAGATTAAAGAGTGGATATTACACAACAAAAAAACTTTTTGCAGCTGACATGTGTCGCATATTTGCTAACTGTCGGACGTACAATGGCCCAGATACGGAGTATTTCCGATGTGCCAATACTGTAGAACGGTTTTTCTTTAGCAAAACAAGAGAGTTGTGCGGTGGTACCTGAACTGTCGCATCAAGATAGAAAAATAATTGGAAATATCAGTTGCTGTAAAACTGGTTCGAACCAATCCCTTTGCTTTTCCTTGCTATAAACTTTACCACCTGAGCTATCAGCGTTACGTTCTTAACCAGATTACTTTTGCATCCGAATCTGTCACCTGGATGCGCATCTTGGACAAGTCGTTGGACATAGATTTGTTTATAATTACAAAATCTCGCAGTCAATACATCTTCCCTACCTTGTTCGTTGGATTTAGATGCCCCTGCCTCTAGAGGGAATAGTTCTTTATCTAAAGGTTCAACACAGTTTGCCTAGATTTGAATGAAATATCACACGCTAGGAACGTGAGAAAAGGATTGTACAGTAAAGTGGAAAATGAACAAAGCGATCTGTCTCAGAACGTAACACACAGTTAGCTCAATCGCTAAAGCAGATGGATATCAAAGCCATAAGCCTTGGCTTAATCCTTTCAACTGGTTTTTCTTTATTATTCAAAATCCACTCCTTCAGTACTCTTTTCACAAAAGGTGGTGGTTATTAGTGAGTGAAACGACGGTAAGTCCTGTTAATTGTGAGCATTGTGGAATAAACTGCACAGGAATATTGTCCAGGAAGTGCCTTCAGGCTGAGATCTTTTGCGAAAATCGAGGGCAAGGATTGATTTTTTTCTTTCGAAATCAAGGCTAGGCCTGCTGAAGAGCTTGCATTATTTTGAAGGGCCATGTAAAATAGAAAATGATCCTGTGAGGTAGAGCTGACATTGCCTCATAATGGAACCTGTATATATCTGGACTATAATGTTATCAAAAATAGAAAGCTTCCCATGAAGAAAAGAGTTCTATTGTGTGACATTTTATTAGTTGTAAAAAAATTGATAGTAACGAAAGATACCTATTAGGAAATATACTAATTTGGAAATCAGTAAACATTTTTCTGTGTATAATGTAAATATTTTGAGTATGAAAAGATCGTAGCATATTTTATTGCGTCTTTCATCCAAAAGTGCTCCTGAACGTTTTTTAAGGCTTACCAAGAAAAGATGAAATTATATATATATATATATATATATATATATATATATATATATCTGTGTGTGTGTGTGTGTGTGTGTGTGTGTGTGTGTATTTAGTTGAGGTTTTTGTGGCCTTGCAAGCCATCAGAAATAGTAATATGACCTTTAACTGCATATTTTTTATTTCATGTGCATCATAAAATAAATTGAATCTTTCCTAAAGCACGTCCGTATAACTTTGCCAAGTTGACAGTGAATGAAGGAACTAGTAAATTGGACAGCAGAGACGAAAAGGCTAGGCAGAGATTGGTTATTGATAAAAGGTGACTACTGTTTTATATGTACTGTATATATGTATATATGGCCCCGATGATTACTAATAAAAAGTATGGTCCAGCCAATTACTTGTAAAAAGTAGTCTGTTTTCAAACTCCCATCTTAATTACTGTATTTATCTTTTATCTTTATTAAGCTATTTTCATGTTCATTCATTCACGTTCGTTGTATTTATCGATCACTCGTATATTTCAAAGGGCAAAAGTAAACTTTTTTTACCCGGGTTATGTACCTATGTGTCGCTAAAAGTTTACGGTGGAGTCGCCTCCTTGGTACTTGGCTTAGTTGTTTTTTCTGCCTTGTAAATGGCAGATTGCAGTTAGCTCTTGTTTTCGGAGAAAACATTGGGGAAGCAGTAAAACCAACAGGTTTAAAATAGTGATAACTGTGAAGGAAAAACAACCAAACCAATTACCCTGCACAATTTTGTCATTTAGCTTTGCCAAGGGTAAATCTCGTTAAAATAGCCTAAAATTTGTACATTTTGTACAAAATATTCTCACGGGATCTCTGTCAATTGTCATAGCAAGTCAGGAAAGCATAAATCGGAAAATCGCCCAACTCTGTGCCGAAGTGGGTTAGGGCCTTGCTTTAGCGCGAAAGACCTATAAAAAACTCATTCCCGCGGGCGTTTTGGTATTAAATCAATGTTATCAAGTATCTTTTATTTGAGGGTCTAAATGAACTTTGGAAAAAAGAGGAATTCACAGGGGGGGTTTAGTCTGGTAGACCGAGAGGATGGGAAACAATCTGTTTGCTACTAGTGGAGTAGTCCCCAGCTTTGGTGGTATGAGGTGGAGCATTATCGTGCTAAAGATACAAGTCACCATAGGTTCACAAATCTGGGCCTCGCCTATGGAGGGAATCGCATATACTTACATTATTCAAAGTGAATAATGTAAGTAATCAATAATTACACTGTTATCATTCAAGTGTAACTGGTTTGACTATTTACTTTTTAATTGGATGGAATTGCAAGTTAAATCTGAGTCTCATATCTTCGATGTAAAAAGTGAATGTGCTTAATATAGGTTTTGCATCCCCGTGTGGTTCTTACGTACTTACCTTTACCGACAACCAACTCAGTGGGGCCGACATTCTTTATACCGTTACTTTCAGTCGCATTGGCTGCAGCTGTAAAAGATTTCCTGTTAAACAAATATCCTTTTGCTGATTACTTTTTATCGTAAAGAGGCCTATACTGCTATAGCCTGTTACTGGGGTTGCAAACAAAAAATCATTCATACAACTGACCAGACACAATTACCAACCACCAGAATTACAAAGTTCACAAGTGTTATTTCAGAACATCCCAACAGTGAAATAACCTGGCAAGAAGAGATAAACTACTATCTCACTCATTTCATTAGGTCCTTGTTAAAAGAAGTAATGAAAGAATACGTTTCCACCAGCATTGTCTTTGTCTAGTGAAATTAAGGACGACAAAAAATTGTTGTTTTGTCGTCATCTGGACACCATAGCACGACAGATATTAGCTAATGAGCAGGATGAGAACTTTAAAGTAAGTATATTTTTATGGACTAACAGAAGCGTGGGAAAGCTCCTGGACATGATTTTTACGCATTAAACAGTATGTGAAGGAGGGGTCCATATTGAGACATAGTCAAAAATCACTTGGGGGGCGGGGGTACGCAGACATAGTAGAAACTGTTGAGCTTGTAATAATTGAAATGAGTGCGCAAGAAGGGGCGTGAATAAATTGTATGATAAAGAAGTGGGTAGTAAAAGCTGAGAGCGGAAAGGCACTTAGATCTATGTGGGTACAATTTACTGTTAAATCAAACTCCAGGCAGTAGCCAGAAGAATGTAATCTATTCAAGGGCTCTGAAAAGTAATCCTTGCTATTAATTTTTCGACACTGTCCCAACTGTCCCAACCGTTCTCACTGCGTAGTATCTATTACTATTAAAATTGATATTTCAGAAATTTGCCCTGTCCGAATCAGTAGGAGACGCTTAAGAATTTTTATTTGATCACTTCCGCTTTGAGACTTTTTTATCAATAAATACTGTTATTAATTGACCTACTGACTTTAATATCATCACAGGATGTTGCAACAAGTTTTTTTCAAAAGGATTTTTATTTTCACAAGCTGAGAAGGTAGAGTAAATGACAATAAATTGGATTGGATTTTAGATTCACCTTAAGTCCAAATTGAAGAGTAGAGACCTGAAAAAATCACTGTTGACGAAAAATTGAGCAGTTCGTAACTTAATAAGATTTAAAGTTGTTTGTGGTCAGCAAATTGAAAGTAAGACGGCAAAACAGAGGTGCTAGTCAAGAGAGGTATGCTACTTCTATTCTATATGTTTGCTGTCAGACAAAAGCAGTGGGAGATATCATTCTAATGTCCAGAATGTAAAGAATAAGGACTGATATTTTGTGAATGCTGAAGTACGCTAGGTACCGTTGTTGCTTAGCTTGATGAAATATTAGAAGAAGCAAGTAAAGGAAAAAAGGAATTTGAAGCGACAAGTAGAGTAAGAAAAGCTCGAGCTAAAACCCATTGTGAAATCCAAATTATGCTAATTTGGCAAGAACACTTTCGCCTGGAATAAGAAATGTGTGGATATTTTGATTGGATTATTACAACTGACAAGCGATAGCACGACCACAGAAGTGTCACCTGCGGGATGTCCCAGTCAAAAGTGATCGCCTATACTAGGTAGTCATGACACTTTGGTGATTTTTTTGCCTCTCCTTAACGTTAAAACCACAGTAAATGATAGCTGCATATTACGCTTCAGGTTCCATAAAAAGATGTAATCGTTTTAAATAACATAAATATAGCTAATATATCTAATATAGCCCGTATGGTAGCTACAAACTTTACACTATTTCTTTCAAAAAATACGGATGTGTGTAGCTTGGTTACGAAGTAGAACAACTCCAGGACGATGAAAACTGAGAAAAAGGAGTTACACTGAGATGTAACAAACTGAGCTGGTACCAGAGAGGAAAGCTCATCAGAACACTTCTCGTGACACCTAAAAAAGACGTCAACAATACGTCAGAAGCCGTGTAAACTTGAGAGAAAATGTTAAGTATATCCACAAAGTTTGATATTATAGTCTATATTTCATTGTATTATCTATAATGTAATAATGTAATAGTAAATAACGTCATATCATGGTATTAACTTGGATGCAGCGCATCCACCTTTACGAAATAGATTGCAAGTACAAAATTAGTGTTCATCGGCCAAGAACTGACTTGCAAATACGTCTGCCCTCGTAAATGATTGACAACAGCGCCCTCAGGTTCTGAATAATAGTAAATAAAACGTATTGTATTTGGACTGATCAGGAGCAGACTTTTATTTCAATCTTATTTTGCGCAAATCCAGGGCTCAAAGCGTCCATTTAAACAAGGTTATATTTACACTTCTCGCAAAGAATATCTGAAATCCTTAAGAAGAGCAAACCAGTTAATACTTGCTGTCATACCCCTAGAGAAATTGGTATCATGTATCATATAAAGAGAAACATAAAAGGAACGGGCTGATTACATTTTGTAAACCTTCACCGCTGTTAAATCATACACCAAATGTATGTATTAATACTGCAGAAAAGAACTTGTGTCATATTTACCCTTTATCGTTTCTCGCCCTTTTGGCTAAGATCAAGTGTAGGTTTTTTGTTTCTCCTTGCCCAAGTTCTCCATTTTCGGTCACTCCCTGCAGGATCTGTGGTCTTGGTATGCTGAGTCATCAATTCTCAACCAACCAAGAGGAAATGCCCTCTGACGAGTGGATTTTGGGAAGCTATTCGTCTAAATTGCTTTCCCTTGTGTAATGCGTGCTTTCAGTCCAACTTTACTTGTTCTGTCCCTTCTGTTGAGGATTGATGGCTCCACTGTTCACCAGGGGTGCTATCAATGAAAGACCCATATGCGCCCGTTATTTACTACTTAAATCTAATACGTATTCTAGATATCTAGTAAATAAGTAACAGGTTTGAATATTACAAAAGCGGAATAAAATAGTGCCAAAAGAAGCAAATGATTTAGTAACCAAATGAAGCAGTGCAAATATGAGGAAATCCTGGTATCAGTAAAATTCATTACTACTTATGCAGTAAGCTGGGAATCTCACACTCATTTTATTACTATTTTTTTCGAATAATTTTATTATCTTTAAATGTGTTATATATATTATAGTTTAAAAGAGAGAGAATTATTTATTTTTAAATGTTTAGTACACATAATGGTTACAAATAGAGAATGTTTTGTCATTTTTAAATGTTTTATACATATAATAGCTTTAAAAAGAGAATTTTTTGTTAAAATGTGATAGTGTGCATATGTATATGTATATGGGGGTATAAAAGCAGTGTTTAATATTGAAGTAAAAAATAAAGAAATTAAAAAAGGGCACCACCTCCTAAATAAGGGGGGGAAATTTGTTGATTTTTATGCATTTGATCTTAATATTATTTTGAAACTCTATTACTCTGAAACTTATGAGTATTTAAGATTGTACATTATTATAAAATATAGCTCAGAAAATAATAAATGTTTTTTGGGTTAACATAGTAATTATTTCCTAGTTTTATTCTAATAAAAAGGAGATATAGATAGATATATAGATAGATAGAAAGATAGATAGATAGATAGATAGATAGATAGATAGATAGATAGATAGATAGATAGATAGAGAGAGAGAGAGAGAGATAGATGGATAGATAGATGGATAAATAGATGGATAGACGGACAGACAGACAGACAGGTGAACAGGCAGATGCATACATACATACATACATACATACATACATACATACATATATACATATATGTGTATGTTTATGTGTCAAGTTTAATAAAATGAAATAAATTGACAAATTACACGTGTGCACAAAGATTCAATTTGTACTTGGATGCAAAACATTCTATCTCACATTTGAATTCATGTACATGTACATGTACATTAAATGAAGCTAAATGTACCTTCTGATTATAAGAAACTTCATTTGTAAGAAAGATTTTCCGAGGTCCCCAGGACGTCTCTTATAACCGGATTTTACTGTATATATACCTACATACATATTTAGATATATAAAGTCATTGGGATGATATGGCATGAAGATTAATAATAGTCTTTCATCTGCGGACATCTTATCTTACATTATATTATTAACAGGGCTATAAAAAGCACAACATTAACTAAGTGAGTTGATTTTTATTAATATTATTTGAGTGTCTTACTATATTAGAGATTTGAAGATTACAATGAATTCAATAATACAGCTAAGCATATAAGTGATGTTTTAAAGTTTAATACAACAATCATTGCGTTGAAGCATAGTAAGAAAAGCATATTCTATGTTTTTTAGACTTTATTCAAGACTTTATTCAAAGGATGGCTGTCAATTATTATCAATCACTTTTACAAATAAAAATTGTAGTAAAATCTCACAGTGTCCCTTTGATTTAATATTAAGATTATCTTCGTATATTTATCTCTCACAACATAAAACCATTAAACAATATATATGTCATGCTATGTAAGTTACTATTGTTTGTTAAATAAGAGTGAGTTAACATTATATACACCTTACATAGGCAAGTTTAAGCTTGTCTAATCTTGTTTTCGTATATAAGGTTAGTAAAGAAAAGCAGAAGTCGGTCAGCTGTAATATGATGTCATAATTTCCATTTATGTCTTGAACATAATATTTCAAGTAAAAATTTATTATTAAGTTTGTCAGTCTTGTTAGCTAACAATAGAAGCAGTAGCTTATTTTATGCTTTTATGACTTAATTCATAGAGTAGTTAAATTCCTCTAAGAAAGATAAAATATTTCTGTGTATTATACAGGTTAAAAAATAATTGATGTGTTCGACCTCAAAATTATTATAATTATATCAATATAATACAAGTATATTTATGCAATTAACACAAATCATAAAATAGCTGATAATTATTTTATCAACTACTTTTTTAAAAATAATTCGAAATTTATTCTTTAGAAAATAATTCGTAATTTTATTTTGTAATATTAATATTTATCTTGTATCCAATTAAATTACATATTTTATTCAAAAATTCTAAAATCTTATAGTAAAGGTTGTAACAAAATTTTATAGCGATAATTATTTATGTTTCCTTATAATAGTACAGGCTGAAAAATTATTGATGTTTTAGGCTCTTTTATGAGAACCATTGTATTAATAAAGTATAGTTACACAAGCGTATTTTGTTATTAACAAATTAGATTATAAAATGTTTGATGATTATTATCAGTTACCATTTTTGAAAATAATTTTTCAAGTAAAGTTTGTAGAAAAAATTATTATAAATATGTAATTTATTTTTTAATAATTATATTAATTTTTTCTTCAATTAAATTTATTGTTTTATCCCAATAATCTTCGTTCTTAAAAATAGTATTTCTATTTTTTCTCGTTGGGATTTTGTAATAGGGTAAATCAAGCATCATATATAACTTTGGTAGATTAAATTCAATATTGATTCTCTCAGAACCATGCTCGGGACAAGGCGTATTGGCAAAGTGAGAATGAGCACCGTTAGAAAAGCACTCATCGAAATGGTAAAGAAAAAAGACCAGTTTGGCTTGGTCACGTCATCAGAAGAGATGATGCAAGTAATATAGATTGTGCCTACAAAGAAACTTTGATGGAAAAAGACCTAGGGGTAGACCCCCAAAGCGATGGAAAGACCAAATACGAGAGGATCTCAACATGTCTCTTCCTACAATTGAAAGAATGGTTGCTGATCATGATCAATGGAAAGAAAGTGTTAAGAAAAAATGTGCAAGGATCTAAGAAGATTATGCAAAAATATCAAAAGTCAAAGTCGGAGTCATTGATCATTCTTTTTTTGTTTTCAGATATTTGTGGTAATATCTTATTTATCTCGTTAAATGTACTTTAAATTTTGTCCCTCTGATTAGAGCTAATATAAATATTATATTTAATATTTATTTTGAAAATCAAATTCAAAACATGATATTTTCTCTCATAAACTGATTTTGTAGTAATTTTATATCTATTTTTATAGTAATCAATTTATTCAGCAGCATTTTCATTTTCGTATTACAGAAATCACAAATGATCTTACCTATAACTATTAAACATTGGTTTATATTATCATTACAATTCATGATTAATATACAATTGTACTAAATATCTCTTTACCAGAAATTTCAAATTACAAGTACTCCAAATGAAACCAGTAATATGAAATAATAAAGGTGATTTTTTAAAACAATCAGTTNATAATGAAAATAAGGTCTTCATGATCTGTATTATGCTACCCCTGCCACCGTTTCTCTAGATTACCGTCCCTCCTGTTTGTTTCGTTCTTTTTTGTTTCTGTTTAGTCTTATTTTTTAACTATTTTGGATAACATCATGTATTAGGTTTTTACCATTTACCTTTGAACATTTGTATTTTTTTGTTAGTGGCGAATAAATACATACATACATATTTAATATTTATTTTGAAAATCAAATTCAAAACATGATATTTTCTCTCATAAACTGATTTTGTAGTAATTTTATATCTATTTTTATAGTAATTAATTTATTCAGCAGCATTTTCATTTTCGTATTACAGAAATCACAAATGATCTTACCTATAACTATTAAACATTGGTGTATATTATCATTACAATTCATGATTAATATACAATTGTACTAAATATCTCTTTACCAGAAATTTCAAATTACAAGTACTCCAAATGAAACCAGTAATATGAAATAATAAAGGTGATTTTTTAAAACAATCAGTTGTTTTTTATTCAGATAATACATAACAATAGCCTCTAAATTTTTTATACTTAGTGTAGAAGCGGCAAAAAGCATCATGTATGTAGCTGTGTAGATGGCAATACCGTATGTTTCCCAATAGTTTTTCTAATACACCATTTCAAAAACCTTGTCAAGGTCCAATCAATCCAATTTTCTGATCATATTCTTCAAGGATAGCATTGGTTGTCATTAATTCATCCTGTAGATTATATGTTAAAAACTATATGTTAAACTCATTGTACTTTTTAATATCTGTGGACTAAAATTTGGGTACTATTCTTTTATGATATGAAATGTATCTGTCAAATGTTTCAAACAAATTTTAGGAACCATTATATTATGTAGTGTATACAATTTTAGGTGAAACTAATTTCATCATTATCAGTGTTGTACCAATGCTCACAAGGCACATGATGATGTAGTTTAATTTGTTTATCAGAAATAACTCTAATTTTATACATTCATTTGAGTAGATCCTGTTGATGTTCAAGCAGTAAAATTACATGTTTTTTTCAATTTCACTAAGAACTTCAATTGTTTGCTCCTGCTGGTACATTTCAGTGGATAGATAAACAATATCATCTATTAAGTTCTCCTGTATTTGTTCTCGTGATATGTGTGGGATTAATAATATTCTTTTTGTTAAAAGTTTCTTATTTAACTCTCTCTCTCTCTCTCTCTCTCTCTCTCTCTCTCTCTCTCTCACACACACACACACACACACACACACACACTTTCTCTCTAGATGCCACATCCATTCCAGACATTGGTAATCATGGTGAGATTTCTATCTCTCATCATATGTAGCAGATCTTGAGCTTTTACCTCTTCCTTCTCACTTGCTGATAAACACTTTTCAATATGCCACTTGAGACTTCCCAAGTATGTTAATCTTTGTCATCTTCTCCTTCTTTTGCGTCCTCTCATGTTAGTTATTATAATCAATAATTTTTAATGCAATATTTTTATCTGCTTTACTAGAAACAATCAAATAGCCCGTTGGAGAAAAGACAACTAATTTATCGAAATATCCATCATCTCCAAACAAACCATTTTGAAGCCAGTAAGACCCGTTATATGAATTTAGTTTATAAGAAATAAATGTATTAACAATATAATTACCCCCATTAGTAACATTAAGATTTATATCACATCATTCGTTGACTACCATTAAATTCAAGATGATACCTATTATTAATTCTATCTGTTATACTACATATTGTGGGTTGATTTGATGTAGTTGTCTGTTCAGCATTATTTTCAGGCAATGTCTGATCATATATGCTTGATACTTTTCTTGCTGAAGAATTATGAAAAATTTCATTTGTGTTGCCTCTGTATGGTCTATAAATTGATCTAGCGTGTGGAACATAGTATTTCCATAATAATGTTTAGCAAATTTCATTTAAAAGATCCCCTTCGAAGGATTTTGAAGGCCAAAAAGATCATTATTATTCATACTGATACCTGATTCAAGTTTTTTACCTGTGTGGCGAGTAAGGTACTTACTTTGAGCATAACTTACAGTAACAATATAACTAGCTAAACAGGATCCTTAACATTCCTAGTCCTCTTATCATCAGCAACCCATTTTTTGGACTCTTTTGAAATGACAGCTGTTGATGTCACAGGTCTAGTTATGCATCCCAGCAAATATCCCCATGTTTATACTAATAGCCAAGATATTTAAAATAGTATTTGATGAATGATTCATCATAATCAGTGTCTTTAATATCAAATACTTTTATCACATCATAATAACTCTTTTCCATGCTCATTTGATGTATCCAATACGAACAATAATACCCACAGTGCACCGATAGATTGTCTTGATACTGGCTTCTATTAAAAAAATAGTTTACCCCAAATATTAAGTGAGTTTCCCTGATTACACTATGTACGCATTCAGCACTGACATTAGGATGAAATTCGGGTTAAAGAAATGTGCTGTTTTAGTACTAAAGAGAGGCGAAGTTAAGCAAATGAATTGCCTGGTGTTATCATTTTGGGGTGTTATGAAGCAAATTGACGAGGAAGGATATAAGTGTATTTAGGGATTTTGGAAATATATAAACTGATTGAGGAGAAAATGAAACGTAAAACGAGGGATGAATACTTCTGTACATTAAGACTAGTCTTGAAATGGAAACTAAACGAACGAAACAAGACTGCAGGCATCAATACGTGGGCAGTGTCATTCCTTTGACATGAAACTGGAGTGATCATGTGGACAGTAAAGGAGCTTACGAGATTGGACCTGAAGGCCAGAAAACTTCTAGCCGCATATGGTAATTTTCATGCAAGAATTGACACTGACAGGTTGTATGTACCACGAAAAAGAGGAGGTAGAATATTGATAAGGTGTGAAGATTGCAATAAAGCAGAGGAGAATAAGGTAGCTTGGTACACAAATAATGCTACAGAACCACTTATACTAGAAGTGAAAAGGTCAGCTATGATGAAAATCGGAAGCTGTAAGGAAAAGACATTACAAAATTGTAAAAATGACTGAGACTGAAAGCAAATGGACATAAAAAATGATGTATGAACAATGCCATAGAGATGTCGAAGAAAAGAGAGAGACTAAGAGAAAAGGTGGCAATGGGTGTCAAAAAGTGATTTAAAACCAGAAATCTAAGCCTGAATCTCTGCTACTCAAGAGCAAGCGCTAAGAACTAATTACAGCAAGCAGGGAGTTCATTATACAGCAGAAAATTATTATTGCTGGAGTTTTGATGAGAAAGGAGACTGTATGGCATATTATCAATCGATACACACCTATGGCACAGAAAAATTACAAGAGGCATCACGACGTGGCAAGGATAGTGCACTGGGTGCTCTGTGGCAAATATAACCTTGAAAAAGATGACAGATGGTGCGACCATAAACCTGAAGGTATAGGGAATGGAAACATAAAAATTATGCGGGGTTTTATGATTCAGTGTGATCATGAGATAAAGCATGGGAAACCTGACATTGTTTTATTAGACAAAGAAAGCAAACAAAGTTTTATCATAGATATTGCCTGTCCAGTAAACAATAAGCTATGCGACACTGAGGATAAAAGAAGGATGAATATGACAGGTTAGCATTTGAAATAAAGCAGCTGTGGTCAATGAAAAAGGTGATTGTAACTAATAATAGTTGGAGGTTTGGAAACAGTGAGTAAAGACCTTGAGGACTTTATTAAACAACTAGAAATTACCATACGGTTGGAACACGTACAGACAACACCAGTACTTGGCGCAGCTCGCATACTTCGGATGATGCTTGAAATATAAAGGTGTTACCTCAGTTTTCTGGCAGTAAACAGTCAACCTCTTAATGCTACATTTCCAGCTAAGTAAGAGGAAAGCTAAAAAAAGGAGAAAAAAGACAAAAAATAATAGATAGATATGACAGTTGCAGTTCAGAAGTGTGGGGTGATTGTAATGAAAAGAGGAAAAGTTGTAAACAGTGATGGTGCACAGCTGCCAAATGGTGATTCATTTAAAAGTGTCGGCGAAGAAGACAGAAGTATCTTGTCGTGCTGGAGATAGATAAAACTATGAGAAAAAAAAGAAAAAAAACTTTGTACGAAAGGGATACCTACAATGACTGAAAAAGATTCTTAAATGAGACAGAATAGAAAGAATGTAATAATTGCAATAAATACGTGGGCTGTGTCATTGCTGAGGTATGGTGCTGGTTTGACAAATTGGACGGAGAATAAACAACAAAAACGTGACAGAAGACGAAAAAGAAACTGACCATGTATTGAACACTCTATTCTAAAAGCAATGTGAACAGACTGTATTTAACAGGGCAGGGGGGCGGGAGAGGTTTGATTAGAGCTGAAGAGTCCGTGCGAAGAACAGTCTTGGCTGGTATCTTATTAACAATGACCAGGAAATTATGAGATCGGTTGAAAAGAAAGGAATACTGAGATCAAATGAAATAAAAAACCCCAAAGTATGAATATGACAGAAGAAAGAACAGCATAAGATTAGGTAGATAGATTAATGACAGTATGGGCAGACAGCTACTGCTACAAAAGATTCAGAAGGATAGGAACATAAATTGCTTAAAATATGCAGAGTTGAAAAAAGAAACAGACAGCATTATATTTAAAATGGGAGAGCAAGCAGCGGGGGCAGACATCATTTACAAACAAAATGTATCAAAAGAACGTAGACTATGTGGTAAAGAGGATGAAATGATTACTCACGTCGTATCCGAGTGTAAGAGTTAGTGCAAGTACAATATTAAGGCTTTAGACATGACAAGGTAGCTTAAATTGTCCACTGGGAGTTAGGTCAAAAACCAGAGTTAGACCATGGAGATCGCAGGTAGAACCATAAAGTAGAAAGTGTGGATGCAAAAGAGAACTTAAGGTTATTATGGGATTTTGCCATACAGACAGCCCATCGACTAGAACATACCCGAACAGACAAAAAGGATCGATATTGTTTGCTGATGGACATATTCTACCCCTTCGACACTGGAATTTTGAAAAGGAAAAGTTGAAGTTTAATAAGAGTAGAATAGAGAGATCAAGCGTCTGTAATGTAAGAGAAGGCAAGATAGTACCAATAATCAGTGGTGATCTCGATACGATTGGAAAGAACTTTAACTTTATTATTGGCTGAAGAAAACTGAGATAAAATACAGCAAAGAACTTCTACAGAAAATTTGTCTGTTAGGAACTGCAAAGATACTAAGAAATGCTCTGAACACCTCAACCCAAGGAACTTGGCGAGCAAACCAGCAGTTTACTGGCAGTCAACATCAACGCTGAGTGAACAATGAATAATAATAAACAAAGTTCATGTCCAGCATGACAGCCCGCACAGGGAGATGGTATTCACCTGCCGGACGAGAAAACTTAACCCCGGTTAC
>RDPX01000081.1:2263452-2317698 GCA_003991215.1 Morbakka virulenta | reverse complement strand
AATAATATCGTGGAAAGAAAGTGAATTAAAAAGTGTTGACAGGAAAACCAGAAAGTATTTGACAATGTACGGTGCAATGCACCCAAAGAGCGATGTGGACAGGCTATATGTAAAGAGAAAGGAAGGGGGTAGGGGATTGATCGGTGTTGAGCAGTGTGTGAGGAGTGAAGAAAATAGTCTTGGTTTCTATGTTGCGAATTCTGAAGAACTTTTAATCCGAGGAGTATATGCAGTCGATGTTATTAAGACAGAAAACACAATGGAAAAAGCAGATTTTAAAAAGATAAGATCTGAGGAACTGAAACAGA
Source organism: Morbakka virulenta (assembly GCA_003991215.1). Classification (NCBI taxonomy): domain Eukaryota; kingdom Metazoa; phylum Cnidaria; class Cubozoa; order Carybdeida; family Carukiidae; genus Morbakka; species Morbakka virulenta. Next base: position 2,317,390 of record RDPX01000081.1, on the reverse strand, counting down.
AGTGGACAGACAAAGTAATGCATGGGCAGTTTGTAAGGCAAATACCCGAACAAGCAGATAAAGAGAAAACCTGGCAATGGTTGTCGAAAGGAGACTTAAAGATCGGGACTGAAGCATTACTTTGTGCTGCCCAAGAACAGGCATTGAGAACAAATTATGTGAAGCATCACATAGATAAAAGTATAGACAATCCAATGTGTAGACTGTGTGGAAAGAGGGGAGAAACGGTACAGCATGTGATATGCGAATGTGAGAAGTTAACACAAAAGGAGTACAAGAGACGACATGATAATGTGGCTAAGAAAGTCCATTGGGACTTGTGTAGGATAAATGGGCTCGAAAGTGCTGATAAATGGTATGAGCATACTCCTGCAGGTGTTGTTGAGAATGACGTGGTTAAGATCTTGTGGGATATCAATGTGCAATGTGATAACGTTATTCAAGCTAGAAGGCCAGACATAATTGTTATCGATAAGAAGAAGAAAGAAGCATTCATTGTAGATATTGCAGTACCAGCAGACAAACGGATAAACGATAAGGAACAAGAGAAGATAGAAAAATACCAGGATTTGAAAAGAGAGATAAAGAGATTGTGGAAATTGAGAGCTGTTAAAGTCGTCCCTGTAGTGATAGGTGCACTGGGTAGTGTCACCAAAGAGTTTGAAAATTGGATTGGGAAACTAAACATTAAGGCGGGAGTTGAAGTGATACAAAAAACAGCGTTATTGGGAACAGCGAGGATTTTAAGAAGAGTGTTTGAAAATTAAGGATGTGATAGCCTGTTAGCCTTTGGTCATTTGTTATGACTCGCCTAGCAGGCCCAAAACGGCATTAACAACAGCCAGTGCGAAAAATGCAAAATTTAGGATAATAATAATAATAATAATAATAATAGATGCCCATTGGCATACATAACAACATGGTTTTTTGTGCCTATTCATTGTTGTTTTTGTCACCAAGCAGGGCAATAACAAATATCCAGTCTGAATTCAATGCTGCAATACCAGACGAAGTACTTGTGCTAGGATATCTTTCCATGTATTGTTAGCTATCAGACTAGGAGTGGGGAGTGCTGTGGTCATAAGTTGTTGTCATACAACAACAACCGCTTGAGCAATGCGCCTTTCCTCACTGATTGTGGGGCGGCACTTGCAAGGTTGAAGTGATGTTGCCATATTATTTGGTTTTCTATTTATCTCACTCTTATGGCTACAGTACATGTGCCTGCATTCAACTTTACCTGGCTTGTTGCTGGACGCTGAATACGGGTTTTTCACCCATCTACCACTAGATGGTGTGTAACCACTCGATAATAATAATAATAATAATAGTAGTAGTAGTAGTAGTAGTAGTAGTAGTAGTAGTAATAGTAATAATAATGTGGAGTTATGTAGAAGCTAAAGAAGGTTAAAGTGATTTCTTTTGTTATAGGTACGTTGGAAATGGCTAGTAAGAAGCTAGATTCACAAGTGAAGGATTGTGATGAAAACATCAAAATAAAAGGATCAGAACGTATCCTGAGAAAGGTACTGTCTTCGTAAGACACTGGAAAAGTAAACTTGAAACCTCTGGTGGTTTGTTCCTGCCTGCTTTCAAGTTAATTTACCGACATCAAGAACTAAAGTCGAGAAGTGAAACATTGAACAAAATAATAATGATAATAGTAATCATCATCATCATCGTTCAAAACTTGTCCAAAAGGAATATAAAAGACGGCACAATAATGTTTCAAGAATTATCCTTTGGAAAATGTGTGGAAAAGATTGCAGACGAGTAAGAAATGGTATGAACGCTACCCTGAGAAAGTGATTGAAAATGACACAGTCAGAGTCCTTTGGGATTTTGATAACCACATAGATTATCGAAATAAGAAAGGAAAAGCGGACATTGTGATCATGGATAAAGAAGAAAGAAATTGTTTTATAACAGGCATTGTGATATGTGAACATAGTAACGTCCCAGAGAAAGAAGGTGACAAGACTGAAAGGTATCAAAATCTAAAATTGGAAATAAGTAGATTGTGAAATTTAAGGAAATCTTAGTCGTTTAAGTGTTGTAGGAGCCCTTGGGTATGTCTCTCAATCCCTAGAAAAATGTATTTAAAAAATTTGAATTGGTGTAAATATAAGTTAGTAGCAAAAACTGCTCTGTTAGGTAATTCGAAAATCTTAGGAAGAGTGTTGAACATGTAATAAAAACTATTGTGGTTGTCCTTGGTCATTAGTTATGACCGGCCAAAATAGAGTGAGATTTAAATTACCATCAGCCAGTCCATGAAAAGCAAAATATAGGATAACAGTAATAATAATAATAATAATAATAATAATAATAATAGTGTAAACAACGTTGCAAAAATGTAATAGACGAAAGAGGAAATAATGAAAGAAGGAGAGCAAGTTTAAAATAATTGATGTAGCAGTGTATTACAATTCGACAATATTGAAGAAAGAAAGAGAAGAGGTAAGTAAATATCAAAATCTCAAATTTGAATTGCAAAAATGCTGACAGTTGAAGGAAAGAGTCACACCAATTGTGATCGGGGCACAAGCTGGGATGGCTTCAAGGCTATCCAAATATTTAAAAATAATGGAGTATCACAATTTCCATCGACAACTAGTACAAAAATGTGTGCTATTGGAATCAGCTCATATCTCAAGGAAAGGATTCTACCCTTGAGCCACTGATATTCACCACTGATGAATTCATAGGGTTTAGCAGGCTGCCCCTAGTTACCATTACGATAAGCAGACAGCAGATCCATGTTAACTCCCTACCTATGGGGTTAACAAGCGCCATCGCAAATGCAGGCTATTAATAATATCAAGACTTAGTTAAATCATGTTCCTGTTAAAGTTACTGTAAAAAGCTAACTTTTACCACACTTAACGTGTATACTTTAATTCGCAACTAATTGGTTCGACTTCTTCGTAATACCGGTAATTTGAGAGACAGTTCAGACACACAAAAAGTTCTGACTTCTTTCGGGAATTTATCGTTTCTTTCACTGTAGTCGTTTTTGACTTCCTTTCTTACTTTCTTTTCTAACAATTAATCCTGACCGTTGGAAATTTTGGCTTTTCAACTGCTTCAGAGATTATAATTCAAGCAGCCATAATGGTAATGCTCTTATGAAAGTAGGTTGCCCGATTATAGGTATTCAGGGCAGATATATTAGTGCATCCATTTTCGGGGATCGTCACCACCATCGCTGATTTAGCTGGGCTTGGTGAACGAGCCCTACATTTACCCTTTTTTCGTGGTTTTGTTGTTGTGGTTCTCCTGTTGCGGTTGTTGCTGCTCATGAAAGAAAGAAACTGAGCGTTTATGGCACTGTGTGATATATCGTAAGTAAGGCTAAAGATAATTTATTTTATTTTTCTTTATGGTTTCAGAAATCACAGCTCAATATATACGTTTTAAAATTATGTGTTAAAACAATGTGAAGAAAAACTTTGGGATATGAGAGTTATTAGGGTTAATAATTAGCCGATTAGGCTGATGCAATGGTTACTGCAAGTCACAATATGATTTTGAGATGCTACTCAACTTTTGCAGCTTTGGTTGCTATTTTTTATGGCCTGGTTTTCAGACCAAGCGAAATGAAGGCAACGTTGCCGCGTGGTTTTTATTACATCCGGATATTTTCCTTTTGCTTTTATTTTTCTTGTGTTGCATTCCCGTTTTTGTTTTTGCCACTGTTCCGAAGTTCCAGTGTATTTATTAGTTGTTGGTAATGTGGTTTGGCCCAGACTGACAGGAAGCCATGCCAATGATGCAATTAGCAAACCAATTGGCCTGAACATAGAGGGTATATGTATAGATTATTATTACTGGTGTGACAATTGCATCAAATGTAACCTTAAATTTTAAAAGTATTTTGACTGTTGTCAGCATGAGGATTGGACCATTTTGAAGCAATTTGCTTCAAAAGCTTGCTCTTCTTGACAACTCATGCAAGAAGAGTCTTCAAAATTTCCAAGCTTGAGATCTTACTACTTAAATTTGTCAATGTCTTTCAGGAAGCTGTCTATGTGTTTAATGATTCTCTTCCTGAAGCTGCTGTTCACAAAGCAGTTGTTTCTTTATTTACAAATTTGCTTTTTTAACTTCTACTTGCTATTTTTATGTGAAGGGCTTGTCATTTACATGTTAAGTCTTTAATGGTACATCTTGGGAGAAAAACCATCATCAGAAAAGCAAAAGCAACCATTTTAAGGACCACCACTTTTGGAGCAAACACATTTTATTTATGAGTTCACCCCCGTGGATTTCACAACAATATTCCTTAGTGTTACTACCAAAGCAACACTAAACAGACTGCTAAATGGCTGGGAAATAACAGAGAATATAACCAATGCCATGAAAAAGTTCAACTTCATTACAAGGATTTACTTATTTATTCAAAGGAAGTTTCCAACAAGTAATAAAGTTATATATGACAGAGCATGAATTCCTGTCACTCAAAGAGACAACTGGGTAGTGCAGAGTAGATTTCTTTGTTGACAGGTACCTGACCTGTTATTTTGGGAGTTTGCTGATTTTCAGTCATTATCTGCTTGTGAAATTGAAAGGAATGTATGGGATAAAGCAGAAGCTGTTGGTGGTACAGATAAAGATAGCAATGGGATAGTCTGCTGTCATATTGATGTTGTGTATCATTACATTTCAATTTTCATAGTTCCTGAAACATCCAGAAATAGATTGAAACCCCTTTCTCAGGTAGCTGTTTCAGCACTTGTTCTACCACATAGCAATGATAGTCTGCAAAAATTACTTAATCCTGTACAAAAGAAAAAAACACATGAATCATCTTGGTTTGATTTGTATTTTCTAACATTTTAACGATAAAAGCATGTAATCTCAGAAACATGTATTATAAGATGAAACCAGATAAATAGTTGTGGATTAGTTAAGCAAGGTAACCAAGGCATGTAGCAATGGACATAAAGAATGACTCCCTTGTTTAATACTTTTTGTTTTGTTTTTAATTAAATTAGGTTGTTAGTATTAATTTTATTTTGTTTCGGGTATTTTGATAAATGTTATTTTGCAATAAATTATTATTATGTAGCTAGATTATTCTCAAATTGAAGCAATAGTTTTCACAGGAGTATGTTTTTTACTGGAACTGTAAGTGACCATTGATGTAAATTATTGTGTTCAATATCAATGAACCATAAGCTTTTATCACCCAGGTGAAAAAAAGGTTTAAATCCTCAGCTACTGATTTTTTCTTGTATTGGAGTTCTTAGCTTTTATCAGTGGTAAATGGTATTTAGATACTTGCCTAAAACATGCAATTGATTGATATAGAAAGGAAATATAACTAAATTACCTTTTTCTAGAGGCGAGAGTATTCAATGTCATTCCCATTAAAATATAAAGCAGGAATTTTGAATTTTACTTTAAATTACCAAGTTTGAAACAATTGCTTTGCAATGTACATTATTGTGGTATTAGAGGATTGAATTCAATTTTTCCAGTTTTTTTTCAACAATTTATCACTGCCAAATTATATTGAGACACTGTCATCATCATCATCATCATCATCATCATCATCATCATCATCATCATCATCATCATATTTGGTTTTACATCTGTTTTACATGTTGGCATGTGTTGGACAGTTTCAAAAAATGGACTCCCAGGCCAGTTTGCCCTTTACTAGATCTTTGGTGACACTTTTTTGCTTCAAATATGATTTGATTACTTCCTCCCATATTTTCTTTGGTCTCCCTTTCATAATGACACCTTTAACTTTCCTTGATATGCACTTCTTTACCCAATCATCGTAATCTTTGATCAAACCAACGAAGGCATCTTTTCTACATGCACTCACTGATGTTATCTAACTTTAATGTTTTTCTAAGANAGTGTTACTACCAAAGCAACACTAAACAGACTGCTAAATGGCTGGGAAATAACAGAGAATATAACCAATGCCATGAAAAAGTTCAACTTCATTACAAGGATTTACTTATTTATTCAAAGGAAGTTTCCAACAAGTAATAAAGTTATATATGACAGAGCATGAATTCCTGTCACTCAAAGAGACAACTGGGTAGTGCAGAGTAGATTTCTTTGTTGACAGGTACCTGACCTGTTATTTTGGGAGTTTGCTGATTTTCAGTCATTATCTGCTTGTGAAATTGAAAGGAATGTATGGGATAAAGCAGAAGCTGTTGGTGGTACAGATAAAGATAGCAATGGGATAGTCTGCTGTCATATTGATGTTGTGTATCATTACATTTCAATTTTCATAGTTCCTGAAACATCCAGAAATAGATTGAAACCCCTTTCTCAGGTAGCTGTTTCAGCACTTGTTCTACCACATAGCAATGATAGTCTGCAAAAATTACTTAATCCTGTACAAAAGAAAAAAACACATGAATCATCTTGGTTTGATTTGTATTTTCTAACATTTTAACGATAAAAGCATGTAATCTCAGAAACATGTATTATAAGATGAAACCAGATAAATAGTTGTGGATTAGTTAAGCAAGGTAACCAAGGCATGTAGCAATGGACATAAAGAATGACTCCCTTGTTTAATACTTTTTGTTTTGTTTTTAATTAAATTAGGTTGTTAGTATTAATTTTATTTTGTTTCGGGTATTTTGATAAATGTTATTTTGCAATAAATTATTATTATGTAGCTAGATTATTCTCAAATTGAAGCAATAGTTTTCACAGGAGTATGTTTTTTACTGGAACTGTAAGTGACCATTGATGTAAATTATTGTGTTCAATATCAATGAACCATAAGCTTTTATCACCCAGGTGAAAAAAAGGTTTAAATCCTCAGCTACTGATTTTTTCTTGTATTGGAGTTCTTAGCTTTTATCAGTGGTAAATGGTATTTAGATACTTGCCTAAAACATGCAATTGATTGATATAGAAAGGAAATATAACTAAATTACCTTTTTCTAGAGGCGAGAGTATTCAATGTCATTCCCATTAAAATATAAAGCAGGAATTTTGAATTTTACTTTAAATTACCAAGTTTGAAACAATTGCTTTGCAATGTACATTATTGTGGTATTAGAGGATTGAATTCAATTTTTCCAGTTTTTTTTCAACAATTTATCACTGCCAAATTATATTGAGACACTGTCATCATCATCATCATCATCATCGTCATCATCATCATCATCATCATCATCATCATATTTGGTTTTACATCTGTTTTACATGTTGGCATGTGTTGGACAGTTTCAAAAAATGGACTCCCAGGCCAGTTTGCCCTTTACTAGATCTTTGGTGACACTTTTTTGCTTCAAATATGATTTGATTACTTCCTCCCATATTTTCTTTGGTCTCCCTTTCATAATGACACCTTTAACTTTCCTTGATATGCACTTCTTTACCCAATCATCGTAATCTTTGATCAAACCAACGAAGGCATCTTTTCTGCATGCACTCACTGATGTTATCTAACTTTAATGTTTTCCTAAGACACATGAAGGTTGTCCTGTCCTTCAGGGTTACACAACACATCCACTGAATCATTCTTATGTCATTTCTTTCCATGCAGCTCGGATCTTCAGCTTTCACTTGTCATGTTTTGCTGCCATACATCATAATACTCTATACATATGCCTGGTAGACTGCCTTTGGCTGGAAAAAATAGAACTCTACTGGTCTACTGGATAGCAGGGGCAATAGTTAATGAAACTTACTCTATCTACTCTTCACCCTTGCAGTCATTTGCATTTACCCCTCCACTGGCATTTATGGTGTCATTAAGATAACAGAATTTCTCTACCACTTCAATTTCTCCACCATCAGTATGCACATTTGGAATCTCAAGATTGGTACTGTGAAATGTAGATATTAGCTTTCATATGGTTAAGAACCATATAAGGCATAAAGGCACCAAGTGTATGGAATTTAAAAAAAAGACAGAAGAAAGAGGTTGACCCAAGAGATAAAAGCTGATGTTAAACTTGAAAACATTTAAGCCATATGAAGGAGGAAACCATTTAAAATCCAAGGGTTCCACAATCTAATTAGCCAAGGAAAGAAGCTACATTCACAGAAAGATTTTTACAATGAAGAGCAACAACTGCTTAAAGATAAGGGTGTTGGTAGAAATGAGTAACATTGGGTGCAACAAACTGAGCTAGTATCAGTAAGGTAAACTGATTTAAACACTTTACATAGTAATACCTACAGAAAAGATTAAGACAGGACACATTTTGTCAATAAGACAAATTTTAAGAGTAGCAGGAAGATTTGGATCCATTAAATTGCAAAGACATCTGTGAACATGATCAAAAACATATAAATGAGAGGATGGAGCCCCTGCCCAAGTGTAACAACAATACCCCGTGCAAGGACAGATGGTAGATTTATGGAGATGCAGAATGGCCATGGCCATAAGGTACCCTTTAGTTTGATGCAAAGAAGCAACCTTTTTAGAAGCAGACTTACCAATAAATTGAACATAAGAACCTCAGAATGATCTTGAAAAAATGGCAAACCAAGCTGCCTCATGAATGGCCAACTGTATGTATCCAAGGATTTGGAGAGGAAATGATACCTTGTAGGTAATTAATAACAGGAAGCTGACCTAATACAGGACCCAACATTGTAACAATTCAACTGGCATTAAAAATTTGTAATGCTCATCAAAATAAACAGATTCTGTGATATGCAGGTAAACATAAGAAGAGGCATTTTACTTTTAGGAAATAGCCTGTGTTGGTCAAGGCCATCTCTGCCTTTATCTTGTATATTCTTTTTTTTTATTAGTTGAACTGTAAATCTAGAAAAGGAAAAAACTTCTGGTGTAAATAACAGTTCAATTCTTCATATGGTTCATTAGCAACAACCTATTTGGGTTTATCTTTTATTTCAATAAATTATTTCTGTAAACCTGCATGTTATCTAAGTAATCAGCATAGAATTTATTAGATTTAGGACCTTTGACAAATCATGACTCACTGTTTCTCACTATGTTTTGAGAGATACTCCCACCATTACAAAAGTTACTATGTACAGCTCTTATACTTTGTCAGTATAGGCCTATCTGGTGAGAAGAATTGAGATATTTTAAGGATTGACACCATGACTACACTGTGTTTGCTGTGTTCTTTCTTCAGTGCTGGAAGTCATATTACTGAACAAGTGTAAGGTATACTGTTAATGTGATTGCTCTGCTGTAGGAAATGGATTTTTTCTTTTCTTTTCCTTGTTGTATTGGATTTCTTGTCTGTAATCTTTTTTGTTCCTAGTGAAAGTCATGGTCTTGTGACCAGCAATTCCTGACTGTTTCAAGGTTCTTAGTGTCACCTTTTTGATCAACTCCCTTATGCTACTTTTTCTTTTAACCCAAGGTACATTTTTATTTACAAATGTTGCAGGCTGGATAGTTCTAACAACACAGTCTGTAAGCTATATTGTTCTTTTCTTCAAGTGGTATTAGGCCTTTTGGTTTTGCCACTACCTTATGTAAGGTGGGTGTTGTGAAGAAGGAACACTGAATATTGTGGTGTTGGAGAGTTTGCTGTAGGTGCTCATAAGAAAAACTCACCAACAATGTAAAACAGAATTTATTGTTTCTAAGAAGTATTTATTTTCCCACAAACATTCAGTAGCTTCTGGTGCTTCAGTCTTTTTTAATTCGGGTGTTTTCTTTAATACTTTAAATAGGTTTTTAATTATTCATTCAAAAATGATCACCAACCTTGAAATTTCTGAAAGCTTATGTGTTCCAGAACGGTATCTTATCTTCCCCCATAAAAAACCCTAACCCAACAACAACAACAACAAGCTAGGGAAAAGTTCACTTTTAACCAATGAGAAATGCTCTACCCTCTTCCTAAACTGTTGGAAGAGGTTCAACAAGATTTGGTATTTGATAAAAAAATTTCCGTTATTTTCATTTATTTTAACTAACTAATACAGTTACAACTTTGGAATTTCAAGTTGAAAAGTTACCAAACAGTACAGGAATAATTGAAAAAAGTTGAGAAAATGTAGCTGAGACTGAGAAAAAAATATAGCGGAAATGCTAGTGTTGGCAAACTAGATCGGTAAAAATAGATACCTTAGAGCAATATGTTCTTTAAAAACATACTGATAAGAAAGATGCAATAGAACTTGTATTTTTTAATGTTAATGTCAAGAGTGCTGAAATATTAAATGCCAGACAGAGAAAATTAGACTACCAGAATTTTATCACGGCAAAATATGCCAAGGAGGACTGCAGCAGTGATATATCACCTCTTCTTATTTCATATATATATATATATATATATATATATATATATATATATATATATATATATGAAATAATATATAATATATATGAAATATATTTATTATCAACTACAACAGATACCAACAACTACAAGACGAAAGCAATGATACTGATGTGAACTCCTCATACCAAAACTTTGAAAACGCATGGGCTCTCGCTGAAGAAACAATACCACTAAAACCAAAAGCAAGGCGGAGAATCCCATGGGAATTAGCGGAAGTAATTGCCAAACGTCAAAATCTAATACTTGCTCTACAAAAAAGAATTGAAAAGCCTTCAAGACAAAATCGTTATCACTGTCGAACAGCTCAAACAGAACTGAAACGTACTTATGAGAATGAACAAAAGGATTACGTAAAATCTAAAATAGATCTGCTCGAATCTTTTGCAATCAACAGACAAGCAGCCGTAGCTTGGCAAACCGTGAATGAGATATCCGGCCGCAAAAGCAGTAGCAAAGCAAAATTAAAAGCTGAAAATCAGGCAGAGCGAATTGAAAAATGGAAGACTCGCTTTCAAAATCTGCTTGTAAAAGAACCATTGATCACAGAAAATGAAACCACTAGGATAGTAGAACACGAACTTGATATAAAGAAAGGGCCCTTCTCTCTTGAAGAACTTAAAACTGCAAAACGCGGAATAAAACGAGGAAAAGCGTGTGGTTTAGACAATATTCCCGCTGAAGTTTGGCTTGCAGATGATTTTGACAATGAATTATTATACTTCTGTAACAGTGTTTACCACCAAAATCACATCACAAGATAAACAGAGGGTTGCATATTGCCTTTCTCGAAGAAAGGAGATTTAGGTCTAACCACTAATTATAGAGGAATAACTCTCACCGCAATTTCTGCAAAAATTTACAACCTTTTAATTCTCAATCAAATTCGCCTCGAGCTCGAAAAGAAACTGCGCAAGAACCAAAATGGCTTTCGACAGGGACGATCTACAACGGGACAAATCCTCACATTCATAGACTTCTCAAAGGCTTTCGATTCGATACATCGACGAAAATTGAAAGAAATCATACTTGCGTATGGTGTTCCTGAAGATACCACCTCCGCTATCATGATGCTCTACGAAAATTTTAAATCAATGGTGAGGTCACCTGATGGTGACACAGACTTCTTTGACATAACCGCTGGTGTCCTACAGGGCTACACCCTGGCTCCTTTTTTATTTATCCTATGTCTGGACTATGCGCTAAGAACTTCTGCTGATATCAATAACAATCTCGGTATTACTCTGTATAATCGAAGAAGCTCACGATATCCTGCACATAAAATCACTGATGTAGACTATGCCGATGATCTGGCTCTTCTATCCGATACTATTGACGATGCCATCCAACTTCTACACCATGTGGAATCTGCTGCTAGTGAAATAGGGCTTTACATCAATACTCGCAAAACGGAGTTCATCTGCTTCAACCAAAATGGCCAGATTACCCTAAAAAAGTGGCCACATCATAAAGCAAGTTGATGAATTCTCTTACCTAGGCAGCAATATCCATTCTACTGAAAAAGACATTGCAATCTGCAAAGCAAAGGCATGGAAGGCTCTTGATTGCCTACAAATAATATGGAAGTCGTCTCTACCAACTATTCAGAAGAGAAATCTGTTTAAGGCTGTCGTAGAGTCTGTCCTAACCTACGGATCATCTACATGGACACTGACAAGAGCACAGGAAACCTCATTGGATGGGACATACACGCGACTATTACGAGCAGCGCTAAATATCACCTGGGAAAAACGCGTGACTAATAATTAACTATATGGTCATCTTCAACCGCTTTCTGTAGTAATACCCGAGAGAAGACTAAAACTAGCTGGTCATATATGGAGGGCGAAAGGCGAACTGGCCAGTGATTTATTATTTTGGAAGCCGCAACACGGTAGATCTTCAGTCGGAAGACCACGACGTCAGTTTACTGACTCACTTGTTAAAGATACTGGGCTACGATTGGAAGACATTCCTGGTGCGATGGAAGATCGTCAAAGCTGGAAGGAACGTGTCAGAAGAATCCGAGATACAAACTCGACCTGATGATGATGATGATATTTATTTTATATATATATTTAGCCTCCAGTGTATACCTAAACTATAGACAAACAAGTATAACAATTCTATGAGTTTTCTCAATATCCTAGATGTAAAATATATATCCTAAAAGATCTCAGTGTAAAATATAAACCCTATGAAGGTAGACCAGTTACCGAAACCAAAAGAACGACGCGTCCGGTAATACGAAGTCGATTAAAACAAGTCCTTTATCTAAAACAATTATTTTGTCCAATCAAGCAAAAAGTGATGGAATAACTTTGCATCAAAATTAGTATATTGACGAACTGTCTGAAATGGAACATATAATTTCAATGAACGATGAGAATGAGCTGACAGCAGAAGAACTTAAAACACTGAGAGAAGCGTCTGGTCGACTTTTGTGGGTAAGTTCACAGACACGTCCTGATTTGAGTTTTGATACTCTTGAGTTGAGTGTATCACGAAACAAAGCTTCCAAGCGAACCTTAAAGCAATGTGCCAAAGTCATCCTAAACAACTAAAAATATATTCAAAGATCACCTTTCGACCAGTTGGTCAAAGCTACTCGCTCCATGTTTACGCCGACGCTGGATTCTGCAGCCTTCCTGATCATGTGTCAAGCACCCTTCGATTTGTCATCATGATAGTCGGTGATCAAGGTCCGTGTATTCTGGACTAGGGTTCTTCAAAGATCAAACGTAAAGTTGCCAGTGCCCTTGAGGAAGAAATACTTGCCTTGAAAGAGTCGTTGAACCATGTAATCTACATTGGCTCGTTGTTAACAGAATTTTGGTTAACAATTTTACGCTCAACAAAATCCCGATCTTCGGTTTCACCGACAGCAAACCAACGGAACAAAGTATCCGATCAACGAAGCAAGTAAAGAAGAAACGATTAAGAATCGACGTCCGTGAGATTCAAAGAATGATCGAGGAAGGAGAAATCACCGACGTCAAATGGGTCCTAATCGACGAACAGATTGCAGATGGGTTGACGAAACGTGATGTGATTAAAATGAAACTCCATGAGTGGTAAAGAACATTGATTTAGAGGACTTGCTTAATTGAAAAAATAGTTGTTTTAGATAAAGGACTTGTTTTAAAAGACTTCGTGTTACCGGACTCGTTGTTCATTTGGTTTTGGTAACTGGTCTACCTTTGGGTCTACCTTAGAGTTTATATTTTACACTTAAGACTTTTAGGAAATATATTTTACATCCAGGATATTAAGAAGGAAACTCGTAGAGGAGCACATTGATAACACATTCTACAAAGGTAGATTAGAGAGAACACTCTTGTCATTTGCATAATAAATAGTTGGCCTGTTAAATTAGCGGTTGCTTAATTACATCTCTGTTTATTCATCTCAGTCTCATCTCACTCCATTATTCATATTTCTGGGATATCATTAATTTGCTACTTTTGCTTCAGAGAACAAATTGTTTTCAGCTACCTGGTATTATTTGTTGTTTTCTAAATTCTTTTACTAGTGTGCACAGTATTTTAACATCTCACATATATTTTTATCTAGTCCATATCATCTTATTACTATCATACCTCCCCTTTATTTTTTTTCTAAAGGTTTTTGAGCTGGGATGGCATTTGCACCTAGACATGCTAGAGCTGTAAGATCTCTCTACAGGAAAGTCTTGAAAGTACATAAAATGTTGCCACTTGAATTTAAGGCACTTGGTGATGAATATGCAAAAGATGAATTTCGAAGACACAAGGACTGCAACAAGGAACAGGCTGATATCTTTATGTTAGAGTGGCAGGTAATATAATTTTAATGGGTTGATTTTGAAATGTACTTACTCCTGTGTAATATTAGATCTAAGGTAATAAACTGAATGAATGCCAAAGGGAAAGGCTGTGCAACCATTTTTAGATCAATTGTCGTATTAGTGAGGGAGATATGGTTGTACTTTTAGGGCCTTTGAAAGAAAAGGAATAGGTCACACATATTGTGAGGTTAAGTCTAGAGAAGTTTATAGCATCCCCACTACCTAATTACAGAAGTTTGAAATTAGTTTTGTGGTTTGTTTAGAGGTTTTTGATAGAGATGATACTGATAATTACAGTTACCCTGAGTAATTACATCTAATGGCCTACAAATACAGAATAGATTCAAAACTGAACAGTAAATTTTATTTATGTACTGTGTTGTAAATGTCAGTCGATTTATCTGGAGTATAGCCTAATACCCTCATGAGCTGCATTACTAGGTGATCAAGAGGGAATGCATGGTGAGGTATTTCCTCTGTAACATGTGGCAAAAGTTTGAGAAACACTTTAATAGTGCCCTTGAAAAATGGAAATTGTTTTGCCATAGGTATATTTTTTTTGGTGATTCCTAAGTCATACATTCAGGCTTATGTAGTATTACCTGCATTTATCTAGCAAAAGAAACACACAACGTCTATGACCAGTCAAATAAAATGTAGTGTATTATACATGGCTGAAACAATACCAGAATCCCTAAAATAGGGGGGAGGGGGTTGTTATAAAACGTATTCACTTATTTTACGATGGTATAAATCTGTGATAAATTAACAGGCAGCTTACTATTAAGTACTCTACTTTGGCCATGGTAAGCAGTATAAAAAAAATGAAACAATGTGATTTAGTATTTTTAATGTTTTTTAATGTGGGATGGAAATAGCCAATATTATGTGTTTGTCTTCACCACATCTGTAGCTATCATATATTTTACTTTTCGTTGGATATTTTTTGTCACATTTATTTCTTGTACTTGTACCTTTACATTGTTAAGAATGTGCGTTCAAGAGAAGGTGTCTGTTCAATTTCTCGTTGATAGTTTATAGAAAGAACTATACAGTGAGTAGCAGTTATGTACAATAATTTGAGAAAACTGTTACCATATTTTTGTACGTTAGAGAATAACTAAAATCATAATTTCTTAGAAAATTGAAAAACCTACTTTAATCTTAATCGATTTTTAGATATTCCAATACTATGACTTTTCCACTTGGTCTTGATACTGAACTGGGAGACCCACTAGGAATAAAAATAGAGGGCATTGGAGGTTTGGGCACGGATGTTGGAGTATTGTCATATCAAACTGTTATCGGCAGTCGAAAGCAGTTAATGAAATTGTCATTCCCCGTCCTTTTGTTTGTTTTTTTTGCTTCAGAATTACTGCAACACCCTTGAAAATCAAAAGGAACAAGAAGACAGTTTTGGTAAGAATTTATCAGACACTGAAATCGATTTGCTGTCGCAAGAGCAAATGGGGCAGTTATTTGAATTACAAAAAGAGACAACCAAGCCCAGAATATATAGGGACAGTGAAGACAAGAAACAATAATCGGTAATTGAAAATTTAGGCATAATAGTCTGTAATATTTTTATTGCGTTAAAATCAATATTTTGTTTGAGTCGTGTAGTTAGTTGGGTTTGGTAGTTATCTTTTGTGTATATTGTATTACATTCTTTGAAAATTCGCAGTACACCTTGGCAGTAAGAAGTCATTTAATGAGTCAAACTGTAATGTTATTTAAAGATACTGCCCTTAAACAATGAATCTATGTTTGATTTTGAACGATCAAACAAGTGTGTTGTTGGTTGCAAAAAAGGACTTGTTATTTTGATTCTTTTTTTAAATGAATTCCTTTAAACCATTAACACTGTTTTATCATTTATAAAATGTAGATAGTGATGGACAGTGTGCTAACATTTTTTATACAGAGAGCAGTAGCTTGAACAACCAGTTTACTCGTCCATTTCGGTTTTTTTGTGTGTACACACTTTTATTTCTGAAGAAAGATCATTTGAGAGCAAATAATATATATTTAATATCTGGAGCAAGTTGCAGTAATAACCATTTTTGTATATGACTTTCAAAGCTTAACATTTCTTGGAACTCTAAGAGAAAAATAGAAGTGACAAAACCAAATGAATTCACACTGGGTATCAGCCAAAAGTCTGTATTTGTAGCTGCAGTTCCTTTAATATTAGTTAAAGAACAAAAACAATGAAAAGCTAGCAAGGAAAGACAATTTTTAACAATATGAAATAATCGAATTAATCTAATTTGAAGAAATGTGAATTGATTTGATTTGAGAGTTGGTAATATCCTGACTAAAGTCTTATCCAATGTATGTACTGGGGCATACTTATGCACTGGCATACCGTAGTTTTACTGGAATCATAGATTTAAGCTTACTTTTCAGTTTTTTAAAAACGAAGGAAGTTAGGGCTCGTAATGGTATATTTCTGTTGCTTTCTAAAGAAATAAGGTAGAAAAAGCAAAAGGAAAGCTAAGCGCTTTTCCCTCCCGTCGCCACCCCACCCCCTTCCCTAGAATAAGGACAAGAAAATATTTTTTAAAGAAAATAGAAGATAAAGTAAAACTTGTTATACTCATGTAGGCTATGCATAAACGGGTAATATCGTAATGATTAGTAATACTACAACAGAAGAGACGTGATGCCTGAAATCCTTTATTTTTACGTGTTATTCTCAGGGTTTTTTCTCTCTATCGCAAGTCCTGAACTGTTGCCACTGAAGACTTAATTATGAAATGATTTTTTACAGTGGTATTCTTAACAGACAGCGTGATACAGAAGGGGCCTGAACTTTAAGCTTTTTTAATTTTTTTAACTTCAACACTTAAATAATAAATAAATAATGTTAATAAGTGTATATCACATATAAAAAAAATTTTTTTGAAATATTTTACTTGAGTGAAGGACAAAACGTAGGTCAGACACATATCGTAGTGCTGGACATACTAATTAGGACTATGATGATTACTCAGATGTTCCTGAGTGATTTAATCAAGCAGGTTTGAACGATCTAGCACGTGACTGTAATGTTTAAACATATTTAAGCATCCTACTTGTTGGCTTTAAGATTACATGAAAAACACTTGCTCCGAAGTGGTGATAAAATAAACTTTTTAGAAATAAAGAGAGAATATCGTTTCATTTCATAGGGTATCCGTGGCTTAACTGTTAGTGCAGTTTCACAGTAACCAAGGGGTTCCAGTTTCGATTCCCCGAGCGGTGATTTAGAACTTTACAAAAGTCATTGGGTGGCGTTAGGAAGGGCGTCCGGCCAAAGAATTCCTCACTGCCAAAACAAAAGTCCCTCTGAAGGACACCGTCTGAGCGTCAATCGCTGGGGAAAATGACGTTGAAACCAAAAAAAATCGTATCATTTCATAACTGGTAGTGGATTAATATTAGAGGATTGATGTACGAAATCGGAGTAAACTGTATGGCTCAGTTATTCGAGGTTAAAATAGCTAGTTTAAATAAACACTTGAAACCCATTACTTTTCACCATAGAAATGCCTGTGACTCTGTTCCTTTCGGTCATTTTGTATTCATAAAAGAACAGTACCAACATATTAAGAAAGTTATGATTCATCAAATACAGTCAACCTTATAAAGTTACCTGTGTGGACCAGGTTATTAATATATTTTTTTTGCTACAGTTGCGAAGTGGAAACACACAATATCCTTGTTTTTTATGCTTGTGGGACAGGAAACCTAGAGAAAGCCATTGGACCGAATCAACGTGACACAAATATTTAAGGCGTCACCAGAAGATAGCGCAATATAATTTCTCCCCCATTTTTACATGAAATTGGGTTCAATGAAACAAAATGTGAAAGCCTTGTCAGTAGAGAGCGACTCTATGTACCTATGCATTGCATATCCTACCCTCTCCCACGATAAGAAGAAAGTTGGCATATTTAATGATCCCTAAATAATAAAGTGTTGAGTGACCAGATAATTGAACCTAGCATATAACAATTTGTGAAAGCCTTCTCTCCAGAGAGTGACTCTGTATGTACATATGCATTACATATCCTACNTTGACCGAATCAACTAGACACAAATATTTAAGGCGTCACCAGAAGATAGCGCAATATAATTTCTCCCCCATTTTTACATGAAATTGGGTTCAATGAAACAAAATGTGAAAGCCTTGTCAGTAGAGAGCGACTCTATGTACCTATGCATTGCATATCCTACCCTCTCCCACGATAAGAAGAAAGTTGGCATATTTAATGATCCCTAAATAATAAAGTGTTGAGTGACCAGATAATTGAACCTAGCATATAACAATTTGTGAAAGCCTTCTCTCCAGAGAGTGACTCTGTATGTACATATGCATTACATATCCTACCCTCTCCAACGATAAGAAGATAGTTGGCATATTTAATGATCCATAAATAATAAAGCTGTTGAGTGACCAGATGTTTGAACCTACCATGAATTACCGAGAGAGAGAAAAGCTTTGACGTGTTGCTGTCGATGTCCATAAGTTGAAAAACCTGAATTCCTGATCGCCTATTCGAAACGGGCACATTGAAGTTACCCACAAAGAAGTCCCAAATGCCATGCCGCAAAATATGTGTTTTCCAGTGTAATAATCATGTGATACAAATTACTCGTATGTGATGGTCTTTGGTTCATAGGTTAAAATTAAGCTTTTTGTTTCCAAACATTACTAGTTGTAATAAAACAGTGTAAAGTTATTAAGTCCATACGACTATGACATTCATGTAAAGATAACCTAACGCATTGATAAAGTAATGTATATGTATTCAGAAGAGTAACTTAACATGTTAAACGTTATAACAGTCGTCTTCATCAGAAATACACAATCCAGTTACATACAGTGCATCTGTAATCAACAACACAAAAGTACAATGTAATTACAATTAAATAAATCTCTAAACAGTAAAAGCCAAATCAAACAAGTTACACGTGTATCTATCTGCAAGATAAGCAATATTATATATATATATATATATATATAGTGAAACAAGTCAAACAGTGCTTACCCATACTGTAAGTCAGCGTTGAAACCAGTTTCTCATGACAAAGAATCCCAAACAAGATAATTTTTAGCAGTATATGTGTAATACTCATACGGCTTAGTTTCTTAAACTCGGGAAGTGTTGGAGCACCAGGGATCTGGAAAACATAATTTGGTGCATTTTTAGCACTTTTAGCAATGATACCAAAAGCACAACTGGAACTGTAGTCTCTGAGGCTCCACATTTTGGTTACCTGGATTTCAAGGTATTTGTATTTACGTAGCTTTGCAAAGACTTTCAGAAACGTCTTACAATCACTAGACACAGTCATGTCGATAAAAAGGGATTGTAAATAAGAACTTTGTAATTTTTCACTGCGATATCGGGCCTATTACCCTGTATTTTACAATCGGTATGAATGCTAAAGTCCGATAAAGTAGTTACTTAGTCATTTCCTACAACTCTGACTGGTTTATGTTCACATCAGTTTATTTCATAAGGTAAACCAAATTGTATACATGTGCACCAGTGGACATACTGACCAAGTCTGTCGTGTATCTCCAGGTACTTCGTTGGTGCAAAAATTGAAGAGCCGGATATTCAATGTTCTATTTCTACTGTTTGTTTCTCGCACATTCTGCATGTAGGATTAGTATCATTCTTTATTACATTTGCGTTGTATTCTAGAAATGCTTTGGTCCCCTGAGGCAGTAATAAAGCTCAGTTTCCAATTTTAGTCTCGTGGAGACTTACAACTGATGAAGTTTGTGTATACCTTTCATTTTTGTCTGCTTCTTTATACCCTTTGCGTTTTTATTTACATTTTAAATGTCTTTTGCAGGACTTGGAGTCAGACTAAATTCTGATAGATACTTACAGGCATTATTATAGATAGAATACATGGTTTTGCCCTTTTTGTTTATGCTAACAAGCTTAAGAATCCAGACATTAGATTTGTTCAAATACGTCTCCATTTCTATAATTGATGTTTTTAATGACAGTTCTAATTGCATTAGTCCTCTTTCTCCTCGAAGGGTACATGGAGTCGGTTTACACTAGCGTTATGATGGTGTATTCATGGATTGTTAGACTTTTCCTTATTTTAGAGTCAACTGTTCTTGTTCCTTTCATAGACCAATTTATGATGGTGTAACTAGGTGTTACAGTAGGGATTGCTAAGAAGTTAACAGCATTAACATGGTTTCTGGCATTAAGCTCACTTTTTCAAATCGACCCCACACGTAGATAGCACTCTTTTCTGACCTTTTCTCTCGTCGCTGAGTATTGAATTCCATTACTCTCATTTGCACTTAGATATTTTTATCTCCTCTGGTTGAAGATGTTTAATTACAACTTTGATATCCAAACTAATGTATTTACTTTTAAGCAGCTTACCCAGTACAAATATAGCTTCAGCACATTTATCCAACCGCAAATCCGTTCTGATGTCATCGCTAAACTACTTGGCTACGCTTAAAAGTCCTTCCAGGTGTTCATAGTTTTTAACAAAGAGTTTAAGGCCATTCATGCACAACAAGTGGTTGATTACGTTATTATATATTTTGTATCCATATACACTCTCGCTGAGAACTTTACTAAGAGGAATAAGTCTCGTACGGAATAAGAGAGGAGACAAAGATATTGCTTTTTACGGTTAAATTACCAATATAAACAGAATCATATTTCATGTTTGAGGTTCAAGATGTTTTCCAGGTAGCAATTCTATGCGAAAGAAAACGACCGACGACAGGAGATATTTTTACATTTCTGAGCATTTTTCAATCTACGAGTGTGTGACGATGCCGAAAACATTTTTTAAAGTCCTTACTTACAGTTAAATTGGAATTACGTTTAAGGCAATCTTCAAGTATCATGACTTTAATTATTCCTGGTTTCCATTAAGAATTTGTTTAACAACTAAATTAATCTTGAAAATTATCTTTCAGTTTTTATTAAAATTCCTAACTTTGAGAAGGTAATTACGACCCGCCATATCTAAATTTTGAATTTTGAAGCGCCACACCCCGGAAAACCGCTTTAGCTGGCGGGCTAAACCACGTGAGGGTGTGGTGTTAGCACTGCACCACTGGGCGAAGATCCTACTTGATTCAAATCATCAGCCAGGGCGAACGAATTCCAAAATGAACTTCAACGACCTTGTGTTTGTGACCAAGGCGAGCAATAGAATGAAGGATATTGGCTGTGGTCAGCAATGGATAGGGATGGGCTCTGTCATGCGACACTCCTCCTATACACACCACATGACGATGTCAACAACAACTCGACCTATACCGGATCGGCCGTCGCCTGGGTCACCAAGGTCGCGCCGTCTGCTGAACACCATGGCAAATGTTGAAAGTGTACGACTGGTGGACCACATGACAAGATAAGTGCAACGAACAATATCACTATTGGCACCTGGAATCTGAGATAATTGAAAGCAGTAGGTAAAATGGAAGTACAGTGGACGAAGTTGGGAGCAATATCTACCAATGAAGGTCATAAATTTTACTTCAGTGGAAGAGAAGACGAGCATGAA
Source organism: Morbakka virulenta (assembly GCA_003991215.1). Classification (NCBI taxonomy): domain Eukaryota; kingdom Metazoa; phylum Cnidaria; class Cubozoa; order Carybdeida; family Carukiidae; genus Morbakka; species Morbakka virulenta. Next base: position 2,295,748 of record RDPX01000081.1, on the reverse strand, counting down.
CATGGCGAAATCTGAAATCTAGGGCAGCAGAGAAACAACAGGTCCCTCTGCTGCCCCAGATTTCATTTCACGGGGAAGAAATAATCCTATGTGGATGTCATCTGGGTAATTTTGCTGCCGTATTCCTCTTGTTCTAGCCGCAATCGACCATTTAAGTGTAGCTTTAACAGCTGGAGAGAGGCTCAGCTTCCCTTTTTCACAATTCAGCATTCAAGATATTGAGTAGATAAGTAATACTAATTAACATTTCAACGTGTAGCATCTTCTCTATTGTTAAGTCCTACAAAGAGTTAGAATTCTTGTTCACAGCCTTCTAATATTTGAACTTTTGACTTTGACTTGCAAGAAAGTTATAGACTCTTACTAAATGTGAAGGGTTGTTTCTCTTCAGAATATCTTGCAAGTTGCTTGTAATTTGCGCAACTTGCCAGTTGTTACAACATCTGTACTGCATGTTCCTACAATGAAAGGAGAGAAACGAGCTAAAAAATTATTCTTTCTTTGCTGTCAAAGTGTTTGAGGAATTTAATGGCAGTCCAGTGTGGGATAATTTTGGGGAGGGTTAAACATTAGGGGTTCTCTTTCATCCCCATGTATGAAAATCAACTGCTCACTTTCGGCTTTTCTAACTTCCTTGCACACCTCCAAGGCCTGGAATTCCTGAATTTTATGGTTTTTTCAGAGGCGAGAAAAATAACGTCTATTAATTCAAGTACTTGTTTTCTTTCTCACTCTTCTTTAATTTCTGTCTTGTATTCTTTTTAAAACTCATAGAATCCAAGTTCTCATTTCAACACCACAGTACATCCTGTCGGGCAACTATCCTCCATCATTTCGGTTTACTTAGTAGATTTTCTTATTTAAGTGTTACAACATTCCTCTGTGCTGAAATGTATGTCGCTATGGAAAAACTACACATTCTGCAATTTTAAGAAATGCAGTCATTCTTATCACTTCAAAAATTCATTCGTTTTTGGAATGGTGGTTTGTTTTATCAGTCGTGGATAATTGTCTGACCTCCCATTGGCCAGATAATTACTGCTTACAAAACCTTCAGTAAGCTTTAATTTCAAATATGTATTTTATAGCATATGTACCTTTTTTTCAGTACTGTTGAAATTTTGAAATGTAAGCTTGGGGTGGAGGGGGGATGTCAATAATTGCTGATTATTTTTTTGTCAGGGAGAATTAGTTAACTGCTTGAGGATTTTTTCCTCATATATTCGGGGAAAATTTGATTTTGTTTAAACATGGCCTGAATCTCCTTAATTGATTATAACTTCTTAAAATAAAAACACGAAATAACTTATTTTTTGTTCGAGTACCCTTAATAAAGCAAACAGTTTTCTAATGAGTGTCTCTTGTGACGAAAACGAAGGGGCGACAAATTAAGAGTGCTCGAGCAAGGAAATTCGTATCCAGAAACAGAAATATTCAATAGCCCTCGTCTCTTGACATGATTTCAGTGTCTTTGCTTTATATTTCTTAAAGGAATTATATTATTCTTAACATCGTACTTAAAGTATTTTCATTTGAAGTTTCCATATTTCGTCTAAACCATAGAAGCTGTTTTCCTGTTCTTTGTAAATAATTAAACACTGGCGTTATGCTGTATCAACAGCTGCGGGATATATAAAGAAACTGCTGTTGAATGTTGCTATTAAAATCTGAAAGTTAAGACGAATTTTTCCGTCTATTTGAATTTTGTTAACGAGTGAAATAGCTTTTGAAATATTTGAATGAGGACTGTGCTCAAATTTCTATTATTAGTTTATTAAAAATACACATTTCTTAAGGCATACCAATGCCATTAGAAAAAAGTATTTGTGCCTGCAGGACGGGATTTTGTATTACATCGATGTATGAAAGTTAGTAAAAAGGAAATATATTTCGCAAGTATACAAAATGAGTTTAGTGACACTAAAAGTTGATTTTTGTTGGTTAAGTGATGTTAAACTCTCACCGTTCCTCGCCGTAGCTGTTTCAGTCCTTAGGGGTAACGGTTGTCTGCTTGGCTTCCAACTCAATCAGTGATCGCCATCTTATCCTGTCCTCTGTGTCACTTGTTCCCATGTTCCATAGCCTCATGTTTGCATGTATTAGAGGCGAAATTTTCGGATGGTTGGTCCATTTCTCTAAGAAAACATGACCATTTATTTCACATTACGTGGTCCTGAGGATATGGTTAAAAACAACTGTTCTATCAAATCAGTCCAAGTACCTCACAAAAGCATTTAGAAAAAAGAAGAACATTTTATTAAGAAGTATATTTTTTCACATTTTTTGTGCAAAATAGCTGTCTTTTTTCACTTTAGAAGATTACAGCATACATTAGTTCTTTGAGCAAGTTTAAAATATTAATAAAAACATAATATTTTACAATGCAAGTAATGAAAGGGAAAAAACTGTTGATGAGTATGAAGTATCTACAGTTGATACCAGAAATGCCCACTGCTCAGTAATATTAGCAAGATTAAACTGCAAATTTCAGTGTCACACTGGACTAGAAAAACTGCTCTTTTTAAGTGTCAAGAAATAGAGAGCTAAAGCAACAGAGGAAAGGCAAGATATGTCTTTAGAAATGCTATAATTTTTTGTCGAAAAGTCTGTAAACCAGAGTAATATTGACAGAAATCTCACCGAATTTTAGGTAGTTCAATTACAAAACTAATATTAGAACATCGAGATCATGTATTAAAATAGCAGGAGACGTAAGTCTTCTTTTGGATGCAGGGTCCAGAATGGGCTAAATATTTACCACTCAGAAGTCAGATATACTTTTAAAGGTGATGATGAGTCGAGAGTATCAGCCGACACCAGCTCGGGAGGTACATCTAGAAGCTCTTCTGGTATATCTCGCTTCCATAACAGCGTATGTCTCAACGGATTTTTCAGCCCGGATTCTCGCCGAAGGGTGTCAATTAAGGTAGGAAATGGCTTTACTCTTCTTATATTTCATTTAAAGACTCCCACAGAACTGTCACCGAGTCGCACTGCAGTATGGGGTATACATTGGCCGACAATGGCCATTCTTCTGAAAAAAAACAACCTGCTGGAACAAAAAAATGTCGCCAACCAATGAAAGAGTCCATGGCAAATTTGTGTACCATCAGTGTGAACTTTTAAGTATTGGAGCAAAAGACTAAAGAAATCGGTGTGGTTTGTACCACTATACTAATAGACAGTGAAGTGCACTAAACGAACTGAAGTGGACTAAACCCTCACTCTAGTATGTTCGTATTGAAATTTTTCGTCAAGTGTCGTCTTCTGTGTATGTTGTGTGGACTGCCTAGCGAACAAACTGGTTTTAGGGAGAACGATAAAACATTTAATTTGATTTAAAACAGTGGACAAATAATGTAAACAACAACCTTTGATCATTTCATTGATTGGCCAGAGAAGATGTTTAGATTGTATGCACCATGGCCTCTTATGGAAAGCTTACTGGAACTGGATGCACCAATGCAGCTTATTGTACTTCTCTGAAGCTTATATCTAAATTAATTCGCTCTAACTATGGAATGAAAAGGTACGGGTAACAAAACAAATTGTCTGAGACAAGGTTGTAGCTTTTAATTACTAATTTTTTATGTGTACATGGTCTCAAGGTTCAGAATAAATCTTTGAAACTTTTTGTCCAGAAACCCCATTAGATTTTCGGTCATTTTTCAACCCCCCCCCCCCCCCCCGTTTATTAAGTTTTGGGGATTTTTCCAAATCCCAGCCCCATTTATTCCAATCTCCCTTCTATTAGGCACCCAAGAGTACAAGAGAGAAAACATTTCGAACGTGTTGAGGAATGGCATTGTTTAACAAAAGGATTTTTTAGTTCACTCAAGCAACCAATTGGTTTTAAAATCCAACATCAAAGCAACTTCAGGAGTTAGTAGGATGAGAATGTGTATTTGTTTGAGTAATGAAACAAAAAATGGAAATAACAAATAAATTGTGCATTTTTCAATTTCCTTGTTTTTAATGACGACGTTTTGCGTCACTGGGCTTCTAGTTGATACTATCACTGAGTAATCCACGACTATGGTAGGTAAAAACGCCCCCGGCTATTTTACTACAGCTTATGAACAGGAAGAAGAGAACTGTTTGTCGGAGATTTTGAAAATTTTCGTCAATACGAAAGTAAGCCCACCGGGAAGTTTTCGTCTGACATCTTTTATTCCGAAAGCTTTTGCTAATGATCGATGGAATAGATAAGCTGAAATATTATCACCTCTGCTTTGATAATAAGTAAGGCATTGTAATAGAGACAATAGCATAATACCAATGAAAGATAAACTGAAGTAAACATCCATTTAAAAAGATAAAAATACAATTTTGGTGTATCTACCTACACACGTCTTTTAATTAAACAATAGCAAAAGAAAGAAATAAACAAGTAGTATGGTATCAAGGTGACGTCAACTTTCATTTAGACAAGTCCCAAGAATTCCGAGCTTAATACGTGCATAATAATTAGTTCGCGCCTATCATGTATTCTATGCCTATTGAACAGACAAGTATAATTTTAATTTTTCAAATACCACTGATTCTTAGTTCAATTTTTTTGAATTAAACATTAGACGTCATTAGACGTTGAAATTAAAAAAGAAAAAAAACCTAAATGTACAACTGGAAAATGAAACATTGTACCAAACATAGTTGTAATAGAAAACAATGAGGAAATTGTGTAGTGGGGTTTATGAAGCTAAAATATATTAAAGTTTTTACAAATGTAAACACAGCAGAATATTATTGTTAAAAACCTTTGGTAAAGAACTTGTACTTGTAAAGCTCTAATCAATGAAATCATTTCAGTTTTTTATAACGTTTGAGATTAAAATTATAATTTTGAAAACACGTGATAAAGATAAATACAATAAACCAATTAAAAAAGCTTGTGTATAGACATTTTAAAAAGTAGGTCATTGGCTTTATGATTGTAATAACCGGTTGTCAAAACAGCTATTAAAATTTAATACAATGTTACTTGAAAGACAACTTTACAATACATTACCTTATCTTTTTCTCCATCTCAGTAATGGCTTCTTAAAAAGCAATTTCTTACAAGAAAAATTATTGTTAATTGTACAGTTAAAAAAGCCAAAATGTAACCAGGTCTTTATGTGCTTGTAAAACATATTGCAAGCAATGATGTTACTGATAAAGAACTTCGAAACGCTAAAAATTTGAATTATAATTTTGAATTATTTAGTTTAAATCTAACTTTTAAGGAACATGAGGCTTTTGTGGTATTGTGTGAGTGTACTCGTGTGTGTTTGTATCTTTCTCTCTCTCTCTCTCTCTCTCTCTCTCTCTCTCTCTCTCTCTCTCTCTCTCTCTCTCTCTCTCTCTCTCTCTCTCTCTCTCTCTCTCTCTCTCTCTCTCTCTCTCTCTCTCTCTCTCTCTCTCTCTCTCTCTCTCTCTCTCTCTCTCTCTCTCTGTATGTGTGTGTGTGTGTGTGTGTGTGTGTGAACAAGGGCTTTGAAGCAAGCCAAGTAACACATTACAAAATAAAATTTACGATTTTTACCTACTTTAATTTTCGATAATGGCCTTTTTCGATTTACCCTGTTAGTTTAACAATCAAAATGCGGATAACTTTAAGGAATGGCTTTGCCTTAACAGTATGAAGCCCAAGAAATTAAACATTTTTATAGCTAAACCGAATACTGACATTCAATGATCTCTTTCGTTTATAATTGTTAAACACCTACCCATCGAAAACCATTACAATACAATTTCGAATATCTCTTGTTCCCGCTATTTCAGCTGAGAAAAGGTTGTCCTCAGTCACACGAAATAAGTTGATTAAAATATTGAAAGTGACACTACTATTTCCGATGAATATCACTTAAATACAAAATTTTATTATTTTTGCCACACGAATGGTCATAACGTATGGTTTCTTAAATAACATTCACTACTGAAGTGATTAAATACCTGCTGATTAAAACTGAAAAAATTTGTTTCGTTCAAACATTGATGTTTCCCTGTCATGAAACAATCCAATAAGCTGAGTAGTAGACTATACTTTATTGACTATAACAAGCAATGGGGAATTATGAAAACCCACATTTTGACATCCTACCAAAGCACATTAATATACTTTAAGAGTTATTGATAACTTTCAGAAAAGAGCGATTTTTTCAGTTAATTTATTACATTAAAACTCCTTTTCCAAAAACAAAAATTAGATTTTAAGTTTATATTCTATTACATATTGAAGCATTCTTTGCTTAACGTATTTTCCTTCGTGTTTCAAAGTTTAGGATTAGTAAGTTGGTTTATGAACGCAGTTCAACAAAAAACGCATTTTACCAGCTGTTAATGACGTAACCAGTCCGTATTTTGGCAATTTTATGGACAGACAACAAAATCCTTTGGACTATTTTGCTGACCAAGTCTAGTCAAGCTTTTTTCAGCCAGTAGCAAAATCAACAGGGATTGTTTTAAGAGTCGTTGCTGTGCGAAACGTCAAAGAAACTCAACTCAAAAACCAAGTCAATTTGTCAATTACTTTATAATGTAATTTGTAATTGTTATTTATTATTGTTTATAAAGGCTGTCTGTTATACCAATCGTATGGCATCATTATTTTAACTCTCCAGCACCTGATCTTAATACAGTCAGCGGTACCCAGAGTTTACGGGTAGGTCAAAATCCTTGGGATAAGCAGTTGACGTTGTGAGAAAGTCCTTCAGTCTTGATGTAGATGATTGCCATTGACTAAACAGGGTCACATGAAGCCAAAGATTGGCATTATGGTTCTCGGCCCTGATTTCTGCACTTTCTGAATAGTCTCTAAAGTTCTTTCGAGAGTTGGTCACAATGGTTACAGGTGTCCTCTAGTATGGCCTTAATGGGATGCTCTGACACGTCAGAGCTTCAGTATATCATTGAGAGAAGTTGTTGAGTTCTTCTCATTTCGTGTGAAGCAAGACCGGAGATTGTAGCAAGCATATCGACAGGGGTATTCAAGGTGCATCTGGTGATTAGTCTCATGATGGCGTTTAAGACAATACCCAGCTTTTTAACATGAGCACTTCTTACCCACACCGGTGAGGAGCATTTAGCACCAGAAAAAACACTTGATGTTTTGGGTGTCGAGAAAGTTTCAAGATGTTGTAGCAGAGCAAGCCAGGCATTTGTCTTCCTGAAAGCGTTTTGTACTTATTTTTTGTATGTCAGGGTACGATCTAAAGCCACATCAAGGTATACAGGGTTCTCTGTGAATGACAGGAGCTGACTGTTGAGTCTAACCTTAATTATTTAATGGGTCATCGAGTGATGCAGGTAGAATAGAGAAGCTGTCGTTTTTGGTAAGCTGATAAGCAGTCGCCAGTTGTTACAATACTGGGATATTGTGGACATATCTTGTTCCAGTTTCCTTTCAATGGTGTTTAGGTTTCGCCCAGACACTGAGATTACTACGTCGTCAGCATATAGGTATTTGTGACCATGTGTTTGTGACATGTCAGAGGTGTAGATATTGAAAAATACGGATGAGAGGACTGAGCCTTGTGGCACTCCATTCTTTAGTAATGTTACTTTGCTGCTTGTTATTTGTTGTCAAAAGAAAAGATCGATTACGTACTATGTTCATGACTAGGGCAACAAACTTGAAATCGGGTATGGTTTGAAGCAGGATAAGTTCTAATCCTTTAAGCCAAATCGTGTCGTAAGCCAATCGTGCATGGTTTCTACTTTTTTTCTCTCTGGAAGGGATCCGCGATGTCTTGCTTGAGACAAAAATTGGGTCTGTGGTTGATCTATTTTCCCAAAAACCAGCCTGCTCCTTTGGTAGGGCATTGATGCTACGCTCAGTTCAGTTTTGTGTGGTCTATATATGTTAAGGATATTGTGGCCAAATAACTGTGTTACTGTCGATTCAGTATTAGTACAGGAATCCGATTTATAGTAGGAATCACAAGTAATACTATTTCGGTAGTAGGTAGCAAGGTCAAGAGTTTTACTTGGGACATAGGCTACTGGGTTGTAGCCTGTAAGCTTAATTTTGTTTGAGTCTAGTCTATGAGTAGTAAATGGAGTGGTAACTTGTTCAAGGATTGTATGTTTGAAAGGAGTAAAACCCTTTACGTTTAGCTGTATCATTGTAATATCGCTGAACCGTAGATTTGATGAGCGACTTCTGGAGTACGTCTTGTATTTACGATGCCTTTGGATCGCGTTGACAGACTTTTAGTTACCTCATGCGAGGCTTAACAATAGACATCATTTAGAAGGTTGTCTGTCGTCGTTCCCCACATACCACACTGTCTCTATAGATCAATTAGCTGCTCTTGCTGATAGGATTTTAGGTGCCACTCCTTCCTTTCCCTCTCTCTGTGCCTCTCTCTTCCATACCTTTCTTTCCCTTCCACTTCCTCATCAGTCATCGACTATGAACACAAAATCTCTTAACTCTCATTACAATTTCATAACTTGACAAGTCAACGATTTCCCGGGTCTGCTCAACTGATTGTAAGTTCCTATAGTTTTCCCACGCTCTCATGTTTATTCAGTCATTTTATCACCAAAAAAAACCAGCAAGCATTCGTGGCGACTGAATAGACTTGCATAGGCACTGATAGTCGCCTTTTCTACATTCGTGACAAGTTTGTCGTAACCCGTCTTTTAGTGGATAATGGGACTGAAGTGTTCTTCCACCTTCATCTCGTCAGCCTATCTTTGCCGTGTCTTTGTCCTTCCCTAGCAATCCCTTCTCCAAGAATTTCCTGACATTTCACAAGAAAGACATCAAACACTCTATCACCCACCGCTTTGAGAGTTATTGCCATCTTATCTTTTCTTTTCAATGCAGACTTACTCAAGACTGTCTCTATTTTTCTAAATTTGAAATTTAGCAAATGTTACACCTCTGTATCATTCGCCCATTTCAAAGCTCTTGGTTTTCTCCTCGTGATATGGTTCCTAAAAAAGATCCTGGTGATTGGCACCTCTGACGTGATGCCTTAAATAACAAAACTATTCCTGACATATATCCTATTCCATTCAAACAAGACTTCACTTCTCATCTTCACAGAGTAACTGTCTTCCAAGGTCGATGTGAATATGGCATATTATCAAATTCCTGTTGCACATTAACACAACCATAAAACTGCTGTCACCAATCCGTTTGGTCTTTTTGAGTTTGTGGGCATGCCTTTCGGCCTTCGAAACTCAGTTTAAACTTTCCAAAGATTCATTGATAAGTTTCTTTGTGGTCTTGACTCCACTGATGCTTACCTTGATGACATTTTTGTCGCAAGTCAGACTAAAAAAAACATCTCATTTATCTTCGCCGCTTTTTCCAACGTTTACAGGAGTATGATGTTGTCATCAATTCATCCACATGTGAATCCGGTGTTGCAACTCTTAATTTTCTTACCCATTACATTTTATCTAAAATTATCACTCCTTTACCGCAGAATATGCAAGCTTTTCAGAATATTCCTGCAGCGTCTTCTCTGAGTACACTCAGAGGAATTCTTGGCCTTGTCAACTTCTATCATTACTGGGTTCGAAACGTTGCTTTTGTCTTGCAATCACTTACTAACTTCTACTAAAACAAGCATATCACACGCCTATTTCAACTTGCTGAGTCTGCTGTAGCTGGTTTTCACATTTCAAATTTACGTTTACCAATGCCAATCTCCGCCATCCAGCTTCAGATGCAGCATAAAAACTTGCGTTTGACAGCAGAGACATTGCTGCCTGTAATATTTTCTAACAACTCATTGATGGTTACTGGCATCCAGTCTTATTTTCCCAACGACTTTAGCCATCAGAGACCAAGCTTACCAGAAATTCGGTCGTGAATCTTTTGCTGTTTATCTTGTCATCCTCATTTTTGCCACTTGCTTGAAGGAAGACAATTCTTTGTTCTCACTAGTCATAAGCCATTAATCTATGCTTTATCTTCATCATCTGATCGCTACTCTCTACAAGAAATTCGCTGTCTTGATTTTATTTCTCAATTTACTACTGACATCCACCATGCTCATGATAAGGATAATGCAGTAGCTGGCCCACTCCCATGCATCGTTATCAGCTCTCTACAAACCTCTTCTGTTAGTTTTGACCAATTGGCTGCAGTTCAACTTCCTCATTTTCACAGCAGTTCTTCTCTTTAATTTTACACATTGACTCTTACATCTTTACCTCAAATCATTCTTTGATTTGAGGTAAAGATGTAAGAAAGCAATATTTGTAAACTGCCATCTCACACAACGCTAACTCTAAGAAAGGAACCCTATCTTCATACGTATTGCAATTACAACGTATCTTAACATACAAAAATTGCAATTACATCGTCTCTTAACATACAAAAATTGCAATTACGTCGTCTCTTAACATACAAAAATTGCAATTACAACGTCTCTTAACATACAAAAATTGCAATTACAACGTCTCTTAACATACAAAAATTGCAATTACAACGTCTCTTAACATACAAAAATTGCAATTACAACGTCTCTTAACATACAAAAACTGCAATTACAACGTCTCTTAACATACAAAAATTCATCAGAGTTGCAATCAAACTGTACACCTTTTGCAGTGTAAAAGCCTGTGGAAAACTCAGTGAATGGTTTGAGATCGTAAGTGGTGTCCGACAAGGCCGCATCCTTTCTCCTTTCCTGTTCTGCGTCGCAATTGACTGGGTCATGCGTCAGAGTGTTGATGATTAAAGCCAAGAAATGGTTATTATTGTAAAAATATACTTATTTAAATACAATTTATTTGATATCCAAACTTCATAAATAAAAATTGGATTCCCTTTTAACTAACAAACAATTTTTCTGTCCAAACATAATTTAGCTCAGTTGTTTCCTACCCAATCATCATGTATATCATGCCAGAAATATAATGTCTATCGTCACACTGTCGCTCCTTTAGGCAATTTTAACACGCCTGAAGCTCATTTTGACCATAAGCACTTAGATATTGTTTGACCCCTCCTTCCATCCAACAGCTATAGCTATCTTCTCACCTGTATTAATGGCTACATCTGTTGGCCAGCAGCTATACCTATCGCTCGTATTTCGTTAATCATTAGGTATCTTTCTTTGGCATAATCTCCACAATTACCACCGATCGACCTTTTCCGTTTTCTCATCGCTCTTCTAAGAACTAAACACAGCCATACCTCTGCTTATCATCCCATTATTAATGGTCTTGTCAAACTGTTTTATCGCCAACTCAAATAATCGGTCAAAGCTGATCCTTCCTCGTTGGACTGTCACCCACCCACTTGTCTTACTACCTTTGTAAATGCCAGTAAAGAGAAATATCGGATACTGTCCATAAGAACTTGTCTATTGCACACTCCTTTGTTTGCCAAATGAATTTGTTGCCCGAAGTTCGAAAAAAAAAAAAATTCCCTGGATCCAACCAATTATGTGAATTGTTTAAGTCCTTTATGTCATCAATCATCAACAAGAGCTGCGGACCTTCCAAATGAACTAAACCATTGTACACACGTTTTCATCCGGGACGATTCCGTCAAAAGTATTTCAATCACAGTACAAAAGAGCCTATAGAATTGTTTCGAGACAGCACAAACATTTTACTTTAGACATTCTAGGCAAAAAGGATAATATTAGCACTGATATATTAAAGCTTGCATTTATGGACAAATTCGAGTATATGAATGATAGCACAGTCAAACATTCCGACGATCCCTCAATTCAGACGTAACTCAACACTTCAAATATAACCCCCTCAGAAACTCAGAAAACCTGATCCAGACGATACGTCCATTTTCTGGATTGATTTATATAGCTTTCATTTGAAAATAAATTATTAAAATTCGAATACTAATATTATAGATTCAGTTATTTATTTACCATTTTTTCAAAAGGATTACTAAATTATGAATTTGGACATTATTTTTTTCCAATATTTTATGTTAATCTTTCTCTAATTACTATCGACTGGACCCCAATTTGCCTCTATGAGAGAAGCTCTATAATGATACCGACAATTCTTATTAGATTGTATACCTGCCTACGCAATATGCATACTTACCACGTAAGTATCAGAGCGAGCTTATTTTCAAGTCAATGTGTAGGAATCCAATTTTCTATAAGCAAAATTTTACTGAATCTTTTTAATTTATTCTGTTGTGTACATAATACATTTCTTTCTTCCTTGTGAATTTTAATACACAAAATCTTAATACGATCTCGATACCCACACTTCTATTCAGAACAACTGGATTGATTATCTCAACCACTGGATTGCCCTTTGACGTACACTTTCAAACAGCAATAATAAAAATCGTAAGTTCTATTTCAATATTTACAAAATGGGATTATGTACTTGGCCAAGGAACGCACACATTTTGCAGTTTGATGATGTTTTTTCATTAATACTGGTTTCTATCTAGATTGCTCATAAGACATGTGCTTCTGGCGCTACAATAATAATCTCTATTTCTTTCTTTCGGTAATTGTTTTTAGGCCAAATTTTTATTATTATTATCATCATCGTCATCATAATTTCTATTATATTATTGTTATTCAGCATAACAGTCGGCAAGCAGTGGCTTAAACACATGCTCTGTACACGACCAGAATTAATATGTTAGACAAATGTTAACGCTGTCATCAACACAGAAAAAATTGAACCTTCCTGTGGGAAACCTTTTAAATGCATGACAGGCTGCACACGTTAAGGCTCCCTGGATACCTTCGGTTAGATTTACAATCCACTAAGGCCTGAAGTTCTTGCTTACTGTCATTTACCAGAGAATGTCCCCCGCTTAATTCTTAGCCCTTACACAGACTTTTAAATTTATATTGTCACAAAGAATTTTATTACTTTTGTAATTTCATTCTAACACGGTGTCCTACAGCGTTATTGTTTCAGCCCCCTACTTATATAGTATAATCACACACAGACACACACACATTTATATATATATATATATATTAGTGTGTGAGAGAGAGAGAGAGAGAGAGAGAGAGAGAGAGAGAGAAGCTCTTTAATCCACTTCACTAGTTTCAATTCGCCGACGATGCTGATAATCTCATTAACGGGGAACTAGAGAACCAGCTCTTTTTGAGGTGTTTTACCAGATGGTGCCAGAAGGCAGGGATGATCATTAAAATGGATAAGTGTATTACGTTTGGAATTAAAAAAATTTTTCGACCTATTCAGTTTCGTTTAAGACCCAAAGTATTTATCAACAGTAAACCTGTTCCAGCAGTAAAAATGGGCAATTCTTTGTACCTTGGGTTTTATTTTGACTTCAACATAGGTACGTAAAGGCTGACATAGTAACTCTGACTTCATCTGTACTATTTAAATTAGATGGACTACCAAAAAATAAGTAAACGCTGTATCAACCAGTTTTCAACAGCATCGAGAACCAAACGTTTCACGAATACCCTAATTTGCCACAGTATATGACCTTGTAGGATTAAAGACAACAAAACTGCCTGCATATTAGAAAAGCAACGCCATCTTGGTTTTGAGTTATTGATAGACTTATCAGTTGGAAAACAGCAGAATACATGTATGTACTTATGTTTGATTGACAACTAAAAAATAGTTTGACAGAGGCGAAAAGAAACTCATCAACAAGATCATAAGCAAACTAAACATTAACAGTTAATAGACGCATAATTCATCACTAAATTTTATTGTAAAGAAGCCACTCCCATCAAGATAAACAATGTTACTGATTGGAGGTATGGTAAATGTGGTGTGCTTCAAGGTTTAATTGCGTAAGGAGAGCTATTATACGTCTCTGATAAGGTAATAATACAGCACAGAGGTGAAAACTATACAGCAAACACTCCTGAAGTATCTTATGGCATTACAAAAATACAAGGGGTATTTCACAACTTCTTAACACTTATATACCTATTTCAGCTAGGAGAAACAGAGGTTTTCTCGAGAAGTGTAAGGAACAAAATATAATATAATGCATTCACTCTATCTTTCCTCTAAAGAAAAATGTGAACTCATTTCGTTTTAATTAATTTGTTTGGACAACATGTAAAAAGCTAGGTCAAAAGATAGTTCATTCAAGGACTCAAAAAATTTAGATAAAGCTGCAAAATTAACTATTCATCCTTGAATCCTAAAAGATCAAACAAGTATAGACAAAAACTTTTATCCAAATATAAATACCAGTTGAATACCTTACTGTATATCTTACTTTAATTTTTTGAACATTCTATGCTCTAAAAACTATTGTTTCAACCTTATCATTTATTTCTTTAATTATTCCTTAAGGACAATCATAGTGATCTAATTGTTTTATGTTCCTTAATAGTTAAAACATAAATCTGTAATAAACCTGGATATTCCTTGTTGTTAACTTGCTTTACCTCTTCTTCTTCAGGTACTATGCCATATAGCTTGGGCTATCATAGATTCCTACTGTTCTCTAACTCGGCGACTGTGAGCCGCTTCGCCAATCCTGTTTAGCTGTAACAAATCCCTAATTTTTCAAGCTGTTTTCTTTTTTGTGTTCCTCTTCCCCTTGTGTTCTAGTCTTTATTACTTTTTAGATGTTTTTCTCCCTAATTTTCCTAGTTATATGACCAAAAAACTTTAATAAGCTTAATATCAGTATTTCAACTAAATTCATTTTGTCAACTTATAATGATCCTGCAGAAAGGAAAGTTTTCTTGCCTTACAATTACAACAGAGGAAAAGACAAAGGTCTCACTTTTTATCAATAAAAGAGGTTTTGATAAAGTGTTAGGAAACCACATTCTTTTGAAACATAGAAAACCATTCTGCATTTGATAAAAGTATCTTGATAGTGGTATGACATAATTGACCATAATCTTAATTCATTTTCACTTAACCTCAGCAATCTTTACCCAAAGCTTAATGTTACTCAGACAACAAAGAAGACAATAATTATCTTTGTGGTCCCCTAATGCTATTGCTCTTATTACCAATAAACTTGCTAACAAATGTAAATCTGTTGTTTGAAAAAGCAAGTTTTATTTGGGAGAGGGCCTCAAACACTGTAAGGTCAAATTTTTTATGGTAAAGCATGCTCTGATTTGACAATTTCTAATATTAACAAAATTCAGGCAAAAATCTAGATTTACATTTCATCCAATAGAATAACACCTGCAGCTTTAAGACTAAGAGGCTCTAATCCTTCAAAACTCTGCTTACTACCCAAAACCCATGAACCAGATAATCCAGGACGACCTATTGTTTTTGCCTGCTCTTTTCCCACATAACATTTAGCCACCTTACTCAACCTGTATACTAATAACCTCGTTCATTCTTTGCCTTCACATATTAGATTTCAATCCTACTATTTCTGTCTTCACCTTCTTTTCATTCTACTCCAACAATATTCTTTCTTTCACCAAGGAAATGAAATTTCTCTACAATAGTATGAAAACAGCTTTGTTGCTGTGAAACATTACCTTTACGGAAAGAACAATTTTAGTGGAATTATTTTGATTAACTGACCTTGCTTTTCCTTACTTTTATTAAGTTTGCAGTAGCTGCTCGGGAAGCAGGTTTGTTAAAAATGTGTTCGTATATTCTCAAATGACCATTTCTAGTCTACAAAAACAATCCATTGATGGTGTAGGTTGTCCTACTACACTTATTGACGAGAAAGATTTCTTTATATGCAATTACCTTCCATTCCTTTATCATATTTAATTGTACCCTTCCTGACTATATATTACCTTTTCTTGGTCATAGACATATGATTTACTGTTTCTCTGTTACTTTTACTGGTACCTATTCCCTCTGTTGAAAATACAAATCCCAAAGCCTTTTTTTGTTACTAAGAACCATAAAAACGCATAGATTCACCAGGTGTGTGGAATTATGAAGGGAAGACAGGGGGGAAATTAAGCCAAAAAATAGGAGCCGGCCTGAGAGTTAAAAACATTTCACATATGATAGAGAAAAGCATCTAAAAGCCCAAATGTTCTACAATCTAGCTGTCCAAAGAAAAAGCTCATTCATAAAGAGATTTATTACAATGGGGGACAACAATTGCATAGGGTTACAACATTGCAAGAAACTGAAAGCCTCTCTCCAGATGTAACATCAGTACTCCATGCAAAGATGTATGAATGATAAAAATTGCTTTAAGCGCAAGATACTCACTGGCACAATGGAAATAACTAGACTTTTGAGAAGCAAATTCACAGATTAATCGAATTTATAAACCAGGGAGAAAATGACAAAACAAGCATTCTCAGGGATAAGCATCCCTCGCGAGAAGAAGGGAATTGCACTGCAGGTAACATCAGAATGGTATTCCACGAATGCTGGATAAAGAAAAGAACTCAACTTTCTATTGAAAGACATTTCTTGCTTTTTTGCTACATTAAAAGAAACCAGTAGTTTCCTGTCTTTTTTTCTGAGATCCTGAATATCAGACTCCAATTTACCCTCATTTGACCTGTTCCTGATGTTGATGAGCTGGAGCAAGCTACAAGAAATGGGGTAAAGAATGAAAAGAGATGGAATAAAAATAGAACCTTGAGAACAATCAATGATACTCAGCAAATGTTATATAATTCAATATGGCAATCATTTTTTGACCGGATAGTCATAAAATGTTTATTGAATTTCATAATTACTGTCAGAAGACCACGCCCATGAATTATCATTTCAATCAGCCCTCGGTTTATGATGAGTCCGAAATCTGATTAGCTTTCAAAGGGACATGCAGTACAAAAACCATAGTATCATTTAAAAAGGAAATGTAGGAATATCAATACAATAACAGTATATAACAAGTGACCTGAAGAATTTTTAGTTTTACAGAAATCATCACATTGATAGTAGGAGAAGTGATATTGAAGAAAACCTAGAATGTGTATTTGAAAATGAAAATAGGACAGAAAGCCATAAAACATTTACAAAAGATGTCTATAAAACTACCAGACATGTACCGGAAACATTTCCCCTGCATTTAAAGAGAAAAATTGTTCTTACAGTAGAGATTCAGGTGACTCGATATCTCCGTAATACACCTGACGACAAACCGACATTCATTAAAGGAATTGAAATCTCGGGCATCTCTTCTTTTTATGGCTTGAAAGTGAATTAAGCTGCTTCAGTGAAAGGTAGAAAGTCCTTTGTAAAATTATATACAGCTAGAAAAAAATGTATCATATGAATAATATGAATGATCTACTCGTTTGAATTCTTCCTGGAAGTCGTCTTGCCTTTTTTCCAAAAAACAGGATTTCCCAATTATAAGTCCATGGTTTATATTAATTTCTAAAAATAAGAAAAGAATGGGCTTATAAGCAGGGGCGCTACTTTCAGGACTTTACCGTAGATTTGTTTTGATTTTTTCTTTGACATGGTTTTTAAGGCTTTATCCTCCTAAAGAGCTACCCAAGCTTCTGCAAAAGCGTTTTTCTCTTTAAAAAAGTTTGATAAAAGGCATTAATCCTTTTTAGCTAGCTTTCAAGCAATCTGTCTAAGCAATATTTCCACCGGTGTTTAGTTTATTAAGAAAATATTAAAGATTTTTCGGCAAATAGCAAGGTGCAGAAAAAGAAACCATGGCCAACTCACATTGAAAAAAGCACAAGGGTTGAAATAGCAATACCTGCTGGAGTTTAAATATTCTTTTCGTCTTTTATTTAAGTTGATAAGGTACTTTTGACTCCACTTACTTTTTCACAGCCTCAATTTTTAATTTGCATATCCGAGGCTTTTTCTAGTTTAATATCTTTCAACTAACGATTTTAGATCTGATATTAATAACTTTCAATCACCCCGATATTTACAAAGATTGACAATTTATGAAAATTAAAGTATCTGGACTTCAAAATAGCGCGAATATAAGAGTAATGACTTGCTTTCTTCAAAGAAAAAATCCTATAAAGGTCAAAGGTTTGCTAAAAAATTTTTAATCAAGATGTATCTTTACTTTCAAGCACATTAAAGCGGAGTATAAGTTTGCGTTAAAGAGCAAAGTGCAAAGAAATTCGGACATCAATTTTTTTGGAGAATATTGAAAGATGCAAACAAATAAGACTTAGGTTGTCTAAAAAATATATAGGTAGTCTTTGATATAAAAAAGGCTTAGATGTTTCACACTTATTAAAGGAAACCCCAGCTGTTTTACGGAGAATTTATTTTTCATTTCCAGATCCTTGCAGCCGATTTTATGGCATTGCTATTAAAAAGTTGCAGCTTAATGCAGCTATAGGACTACATATTACCTATGTCCTTTGTATCCCAGGGAAAATTTTTATTAACATTTAGGAAATAATCTCGTTTCGAGTTATCCTCTTGGAAAGCCTTTCACAGGTGAAAAAGTGATTTGACAGACTAATCTTTCAACCCAAATTTAAGTTAACTGGAATTTTACGAAAAGGTACACTGAGAAAAACTTCAGGAGAAATGGTATTTGGATAGAGAAAATAAAATTTCAGGTAAGCAAAGCTCAAGTTACCCGATTGTACTGTAGTAATGTTTGCTATTTTTTAATTCTTTTTCACCTTAATACTATACTCAGATATCAATTTTTATAAGTCCTGTCGGATAAATGATTACCAAATCTTAACCAATGGATCAAAATAAGAGTGGGTATAAGCATGTTTGATATTCTTTAAATCTACTATCAGACTCAAGAGCTACCTGAATACTTTCTCCTTTAGCACTGCATAAAAAGTATGTATTGTCTTAGTTGTGTTATGTTGGCTCTTCAAGTTCAAATTCTGTGCAATTTTTGAGGTATTAAATTTGATCGTTTCATAGCGAAAAAGCTCCATAAATTGTTTTCAAGCAGACGTTCAATGGAATTTTTTTTAATTTTAACAAATGAACATCATGCCTTCTCTCTGAAACGCCCCCATAATGTTTCTTTCGGGTCAGAACTAATTACTTGATGAAGGCCAAGATATTCAATAACAATTGACGAGACAAAATAAAAATCTTTGGAACTATTTTAAATATTAAAATAGCCCCAGAGGCTGGAAATTAATTATGATGTAAAAATAACAAATTTCTTGGTAAAAAATGAAGAGTTAACTTTAGTTATATGAAAAGCCTTTGTGAAAGATTTCTTTCTCTTTGCCTTTGCAATAGAAAATGCAAAAATTAATATTAAGTCGAAGTCTAAAATGAATTTTATGACTAGGACTTCTTGTCAGAAATTTGTGCCTTTTACCTGATGATGATATCTAGGTAAATTCTCCCCTTGTTAATTGCAAACATTGTATCTCACTCTTATTTTTCGACAGAGATGCTCTTTTCTCTTCCTCTCCTCCACAGAATTTACCTGTTTGCAAAATGAGCTTAACTTTTATTTCATATGTAGTTGTTTTGTTTCCAGATTTTGACATTAAAAGTCCAAACCTAATCTGTATACCGACGAAATAACTAGACATGGCATCAAAACAAATCCTTTTTCCTGTTTTCAGTTAAAATTTTCAGTTGCTTTTAGATCTCTCATCTTTGAGCACTTTTCTTTTGCTTTCTCATTTTTCTCAAATCTCTTATATCAGTTCACCATCTGTTGTGATTATCCACCAATGGTAACAAAACTCGTTCTACCTGTGATAATACCTGCATTTGTAGTATTTCTTAGCGGCACAGTACTGGTGTTGAATACAACTTCCTTTGTCTTTTTTTCTCTCTTCTTTCAAAATTTCCCTCTGGTTAGAGACTTAAACAGAAAATTTTCTCTTAAACAACATTAGATATTTTGGGTCTCCTCATTCCCACCGTAATTTCGCCGATAACATTAAGATATCTTCTTATTAATCTTCCTCTCACTTTTGTATCATTTTTTTTATGGTTCACCATTCTTGCTTGTTAAATTCGACATCTTAGGTTTCTAACTTTGTAATGAAAATACAGCATAGTCTTGTTACCTTGTGGACGTCATACTTTAATAGCATGGTTGATTTTTGCAGCAATTACAGTGGCCGCTCCTTACCTTTTCCAGCGATTGATAATGTTTGATTGCTGCCAACATTTTTAAGTTCTTTGATTTATTTTCTCCGTTGTCCTTTAGTATTAGTTTTGTTCAGTAGCAGTGAGATTACGAAAACATGAGGTGTGTGATGTCATTTAGCATCCATGACAGTTACCTCATCACCTTCTGGTGTTGCCCTATCGACGTTTTGTCGAAGTTATTAAAAAATTTCGTTGGCTTATGAGAGAAGATTTTCTGTATGATTTGATAATTTGATCAGTCATCTTTATATTTTTCTATATATTGCATTTCTTAGTCAAAAATGTTATTTAATTCAGTTTTAATTGCTGTTTTAGTTCATTAAGTTTTATTCGGTGTTTGTTTTAGTTGTACATTAATGTTCTTATCTGTTTATTCTGTTATTTGTTCTGTTGTTTATGCTGTTGTTTATTGTGTTGTTTATTCTGTTGTTTATTCTGTTGTTTATCCTGTTGTTTATCCTGTTGTTTATCCTGTTGTTTATCCTGTTGTTTATCCTGTTATTTATCCGGTTGTTTATTAACCTCCTGTTGTTTCTTCTGTTGTCTATGGTGTTGTTTATGCTGTTGTTTATGCTTTTTTTGTTCTGCTGTTTATTCTTCTTAAAACAATCAGAGATACAGGTGGTTTAATGTTAGGATTTTAAACATCGAATATAAAGACAATGCTGTAGTACCAATAAGGGATCTTTAGTTGTTGACTAAATTTTTACCGGCAGCTTTGTTATAATGTAATCAAGTCTATGATATAAATCCGGTATGCAATAAAAGAGCTTTGAAAATGACTTTGGTGAAAATAACTTTGTGCCTCAGAGAAATATGTTTTAAGTGGTCACATGTTTGTCTCTCGGTGGGAGGTTTAGATAATTATTACAGATTGGAACTAAAGAAGGCAAAAGAATAAAGCTACAAATTAATTCAAAATTTAATCTTTTGTGTTATTATATAATATTTTCAAAATTAATAGGACACCTTTACATTTATTTTCTCGAGGTGCTCCTGATCACTTTAAGTCTTTTGAAAGGAAAACGTACCAATATTGACTTGTCAACAATCTCTTAGTTAACACTCAGATCTTATCAAGACTTCCTCTTCAGATGAATTCTAGCCTTATTGAAAATTTATATTTACCGTTATTCCTCTTAGAATCGCATATTAAATTTTTAAGATAACCGTGGTTTTAGAAGGTGGTTGTTGTTTCAAAAGTTAAAAAAAGCTAAAAAAAACCCAAACTAACATAACAACTGTATTTTTTTCAAAACTGTCCTTATGTTTTAAAAAATAATGTTGTTTAATGACCTACACTTGCAACTTTGACCTATACTAGGAACTTTGACCTACACAAGCAACTTCTTTCTCTGAGACAACGATAAAAGGGAACCCTTATAAGAGGGCGACGTCTGTTATAGGAAATATGATATGATGCGTAACCAGAAGCCTGATAATGATGCAAAAAGATTTTCAGGTGCTATTAGCAATAGCAAGAGAACAATTTGACAGGTACCAAATACACTTTTATAGATGAAGTTACTTGGCCTGCCGAAGTGCAGAAGTACTTTCCAAGTGAATAAAACAAAGGTGAAAAGACGTGTTGGCTATATAGCTACAAAAAATTATAATAATTTTAGAAAATGTGTATTTGTACTATGAAAAATCACGTTTTAAATTCTTATTTCTGGGAATAAGCCTCCAACTGAGAGGTTTTCTTATTTACTGCCCATCTTTGGGTTTCTGACTGGCTGTCTAAATCCCTCGTGTTGTTTTCTTAAGATTTCACTTCCTGGTCAAGAAAATGGCTCTCCTGTTTGCTTTACTAAAATGCTTATTACATAAATTACTTCCTTGAGGATTTGAAGAGGCCTGAGAGAAATGCTCGCCTTAACAAGCTGTCCGTTTCTTGAAGGTAGCTAATTAGAGAAAGCATTTGTATATGGCAAAATGTTGTTCCACGTGTCACATCATTATAGTTATTTTGTAGAGCAGTATTTTAAGAGTACGTTTTCATACAGTACTTGCCATATATGGAGTTAAAGTAAAACATCCACCGCAAAAGGTTTCTGACGTCAATATTCTTTTGGTTTTTGCATGAGGATGACAGAGAAGTAAAGATGAGAGGGCAGGCCGGTTGGGATAATTGGAGGAAGGTAACAGGGGTACTTCGCGATAGGAAAATATCACCACGGATGAAGGGAAAAGTTTACAAGACGGCAGTGCGCTCAGCTCTATTATATGGTCTGGAAAGTGTTGCTACCACCCAGCGACAAGAAGCGGATCTAGAAGTGGGTGAAATGCGCATGATGAGGTGGTCACTAGGTGTGACGCGACAAGACAGAATTCCTAACGACCACATTCGAGAAACATCGCATATCAGGAGACTCAGAGACAAGATGAGAGAGTCAAGACTTTGCTGGTGTCGGCACATACCAAGGCGTTATGCAGATTATGTAGGAAGGAGAGTAGTGAATTATGAAGTGGACGACAGAAGGTAAAGAAGGAGGCCGAGGAAAAGATGGAACGACTTGATTGACGGAGACAACGAAGCTGGTGCGAGGGATGATGATGTGACAAACAGAACAGGCTGATCCGCTGTGGCGACCCCTAACGGAATATAGCCGAAAGACGAAGAAGAAGAAGTATGAGGATGACAGACTTTATCTCTAAGCCCCGTTTTTTTCAGTTTATCAGCTAAGAAAAAATATATGAGGTCTAACATTCACAAGCAGGAAGTAAAAAAATTCTTTATTGTCCAATGAAAGAGAGCTTAAGACAATTAGTTAGACAATATCAAAGGTTGTTCAAGGACCAAGCTGATTGAAGTTCCTCAAATATATGAAGTTATCGTAGAGGGAACGTATGAGAATGTGTAGACTCAATTCTTTCTCAGACAAAGCAAGTTGCTTGCATAAGTATTACAGCTTAGGCACTTTCGGCTGGAAGGGCTAGATGAATCATTTTTGAAGTGTGTTTAATATTGTAAAGTTTCCATGTTCCTTCCTGTAGGTAATACATAACCTTGTCTGTGAAAATAAAAAATATTAATGACAAGGTTAAATCTTTTTACTTGCAACATGACCAAGTACAATTTTTAAACCATAACTATATTGTTGGGCTTTTTTTTATTGAGTGTTTGTTATGGGTGAAAACAGCCAATTAAAGAAGGTACAGAAAATTACTCTTCCTAGGCTCTTTATGCTTAATATTTGACTAAACTTGCTTTAATGCTATGGAGAGGAGAAAAATATGAATATAATTTTTGTTTGTTTGCACCAAGACACAAATGACATATTTTTACGAAACTACTCAGACCCATTCACTGCTATTAATAGTGAATGGGTATTTTTTATATAGCTATTTTGCTTTTCAAAAATACGAAATATTTCCCATGTGTTCTCCCTTAAAATGTTTAGAAACCTGAGCAGTCGAGTATCCAGGGACAGGCAGCAAATGAAATTAGCCTGAGCATTGATAATGTTTTGCATTGATAATGTATATACAAATCATTCTAGCAGCACGTATTTAGTGTGTATTACAAACACTTCTTAGATACTGGAAAGACCAGGTGTATCAATAACAAAGTGATAGATATATCCGTATTTCACGAATAAATCTATTACTTTTTAATTCAGTAGACTAAGGGTTGCGATACTAGGAAAAGATAATTTGATGATGGTATTATACAGTATATCATCTCAGTTGCTCCGGAAAATGGCCAGATCAGAATAAAAGGGCATGAATTTTTTTTCCTATACATAATATTTATTCAACGGAATGCAACATCTGACTCTGAATTTGTAACTTAAAAACATACAAATTCATCTTTTGATTTTTTTTAGAGTATAACATCAAATCAGAACATATAGAGGCATTTCATCTCTCGACATATTTAGTGTATAAGATTAAATAAAAACATAGAGAGACAGTAAACTGGAATAGTATAAGAAAAAACGTAGATTAAATCTCAAAGAAGTGTAAATTCCATTTGTAAGACTGAGCCAGGACATTTTTAAAAGTAATCTGAATCTATCTCGTCACGACAGTTACAGCAAGCTGAATGCCAAATTCACTGAACGAATATTATTGTTACAATGTATAGAACGTCCTAACGATTATGAAAAATAAGAATTCGGACAATACGAAGCTACATGAAAATATAACCAAAAAATATAACCGAACAGAACAATAAAATTTACATGGATAAGAAAGCAACTTAAATATTTAGTGACTACATGATACCAAGTTCAAAAAAATTACCAAGGTAGTATCCGATGCCAGCAATTAGCCAGATATAGCATCTACATCTTAGCATAGATGTTATATCTGCTACTTACCTTGGTACCCAGTAGGTGTGCTTCTCTTTTTTAATATATTCTTGCTGACTATTTTACCAAATTTTTTCCTCTTTTCAGACATTTTAACATTTTAACATTTTAAACTCTTGTCAGATATTTTTCAGATTTCACTTAAATGACCATTATTAACTATTCAAATTTATAAAGTTAATTAAAATAACCCTCTGCAAGAGAAATTTTTTCTACGAGCAAACAAAAATTTAGTGAAACCAAATAATTTTTTATTAATTTTCTGATTTAAACCTGTGGCCGATCTTAATTTACTAATTTTAATATCCAGCTACTGTACCTTCCATTTGGTAGTGCAAAATTATAATTCGCGTATCATTGCAGCCACTCACAAGAAGTAGCAAACTTTCCTCAACTTATTTAAATGCCATGATTATTTTCAGTAACATGTTATGTAAGTGTCAAACAGTGCCTGCAAAAGAGCTTAAAACCATAATAGATTGTACATTTAACAGTGGGTTTTCACTAGATATTGTTACAATATTATCATGCAGATTTTTCTTTTCCCCCGAAATTGCAAATACCTGTATTGTGAAATAGAAAGACTAAGGATCATTTATTAGTTTTTGTACAGTAGTGGTGTAAGGAAAGGTAATGTCTGAAATGAGACTTTTAATTATAGATGTAAGAGCTTTATCATGTCATAAGTTGTAAGCCTTTTTTGGGCTACGTTTCGAGAGTTGGTCTCCCATATTCAGGCTCTGACGGTGGGAGTATCTCTCGAAACGTAGCAAAGAAAAAGCTTATGACTCATGACATGATAAAACTCTTAAATCTGTGGCTTTCTCTGAATCCATAAATATCAGAATTTTCATGACTTTTAATTATGTTGATTAGAATGAGGTATCATTATCAGTGTACCGTGTCCCTCAAAAGACTACCACAATTACTTAACACAATTAATTTTGTTGGGTTAAATATTCAATTGCCCTTCATACAATAAGGAAAAGCAAATGACAAAAGAAGTGAAGGAAGAGAGATAGTGAAATGACAATCGTTAAATTTGTTGATAAACAATTCATGTTCGCTACAAGAGGAAAAAAGATTACAGAATCTGGTCAATACTTGGATTCCGCTGGGAAATATGATACAAAGATAAACATTAAAGTGATAAGGGAAGAGAAGTCAAAAATATCACTTTGAAGGAAGAATGGAAAACAGGTTAGAACTTATTAATGAGGGCAACTATCATCGAAGATAGAAGATATGTCAGGGAAATAATATCAATGATGGGTATTGTCAAATGCTTTTACTAAAAGACAAAAATTGCTACCAACCGGTATAACCAGGATGTTGAAGAAAATGACTATTAGAATTTTTAGCAGAGTGAGCTTGGAAGTGAAACATGGTCATTAGGAACAGCACAAATTAAGATGTTGAAAGCGTTTGCGATGTGTAAGATGTGTAAGTCTTTTTGAAACTACAGCAAAAAAGGCTGAATGAGCTGTTTGCTGCCCTGATACCATTCGCAGATTGTCAAACCTATACCATACGGTATCCACGTACACTGTGAGTTACGGGGAATTGAATGACATGCTATGACAGCAGAATTTCCCCTTCAGCACTGCCCTTTCCATGACTCCCTGAGGAGCTTCAGGTGGCCTGAGGCAGAGGTCCTGGATGAGAATCTGCGAGGGTGTCATGTAGCCCTAGAGAAAATAGCAGAATGTGTAAGGCAAACTGATGTCTCTATCTCAAGGGATAATTGACAACGAAGGAGAATCCTTGTTCTTTTTCGTATTTTCAAAATGACTGATCTGAATGTCTGGGAATGCGTACCTGTATTATGTATGGAAACGACACAGCAATTTCTGTTGCTGATAAGAGAAAAGAAGATATGATGGAATACCTCGAAACAGATCTGGGGAGAATTGCCGAGTCATTAGACAAGAACTATCCTATCATAAGCCACAGAAAATATTGGCTGAAACCAATATGTTTCTTGATGTATCATACCGAGGTCAACCAAAACAAAACGTTAATGAGTACAAATATTTAAGTATCATTATCGATATGCATTTTAATTACAATAAAAATTTTGACAAAGTATTCAAGAAAGCAATTAGACTGCTTAGAACTGTAAAGCTATCTTTTACAATAGCAGATGTTGACTTCATTAGAACGTAGGAAAAATGTCGTTATTGATCAAAATGTGCCATCTGTGACTTGGGTTTCCAACAGGGAAACAAGTCTTCTGGTCAGAAAATACCTAAATAATGACATCTGCTCTAACTTTAACGAATACTTTGTTATAAATGGACACGCAAGAAAAATATTCGAAAAAGTGGGTGCTTTTTAAATGTACTGAAGATAAAAGTAAAAATAAAAAAATGTTTTTTAACTGTTCAGGAACAAAAATTTACTACAAGCTTCTTCTTGACATAAGAAAAATTAAAAATTAAAGCACTTTTGAAGAAGAAATCAAAAAGTATTTATCTTAAATTTTTAATTTTTAGTTTTGACTATAAAGTGGTCTAAACTTTGTTCATTGAATATTTTTGTTTTGTAACCAAAAGGAGACTGAGAGTGTTGACAGCTGTATATATTTTATATTTGTGAGCTAATATTTCTTGTACCTGGATAAATATGTTTGGTAGATGCATTTTTGTTTGTTGTTTTGCTGATATTTTCTTCGACTTTTTAATCGGCAATCAGAATAATACTTTTTCGTATATGCTTTTTAGTTAAAACATAGAAGGATAACAATTTCTTTTTAAGTCTATTGTAAAAAATAGCTTTTTTTGGAACTCTAAAGTTTTAATGTAATTTGATGGTTGTCCAAATTTAAATCAAAGCATCCATTTTTCAAAGAATATATAAAAATAACCAGCACATTAAGAAACATAAAAAGTTGTTTTTATTTAAAAGTTAGATTAAACAGGAAACTACTTAAAAATGGGGTGAAAAAATATTTCAATTTATATAAAACCTGAATTTTTAAAAAAATTTTACATTCTTTTTGGTAACTGCTGGTAATAATTATGTATACAAAGGATTGCTTAAAGCTGCTAACTGAGATACCTACTAATACTACTATTGCTGCTGCTACTACTACTACATCTACTACTTTTTCATTGTCTTTTGGCAGGTCCTCAACAGCCGATTTGAGCATCATATTTTATGTTTTGATTAAGTTTTGGTTTCAACGACATTTCAACATACTGTTATTGCTGTAAATCATTTCTTTCTTTCTCTCTCTTTTCTTCCTGCAACTTGACCTATATTTACCCACCATGAATAACTGTGCTTTGCAAGTCTCCTGATCTCACTACCTGTTAAACTCCCATTTGTTCTCTTGTCTGTCCAGGTAATCATATTCATTTTTCTTCATCTGTTTAACGCTAAGCTTTCGTACACAGCCAATCAGATCGTGGTCACCAGTTGAAACCAGTTCATCAACTGTTTTGAAAATTGTCGGTGGAGTATTTTATCCTATATTATCAATTAAGGAATTCCATTCTTTGAGGTATACCTATTAGTGTATCAACCATTTGCTTAAAGCTCAATAATATTAATAATTGACTCTCTTTATCGTTCTCTTTCTTTAAGTAGTTTATATAGAAGTCTCGCAGAAGTAAAATTTCTTTGTTTTCCTTTTTTGCTGATAAAATCCAATCCCGAATATTCGGATAAACAACCATTGGTTCCTCGCGTTTTATAAAATCGTTTAAACTTTTCATTCCCTTCGATGTAGCAAGGGCACTACCAGTCAAACTTAAAATAAACAGCACCAATGGGATGACCGTGCGCCATGGCGCTATCACAATATTTCGACTTCCACTCGATTTTATAGTTAAAAAGTAGCTCATAAGTAAGTTTTCATGAAGTTCGTAAGTAAGTCAAACTGAGTGTACACATATTGGTAATGTTATATTTGACACGAATGTTTGAAATAATCATCTGGTGTCAAGCCAACAGCTTGATATAAAACTATAAAAAACCGAGTAGAAGACAATAATTCTTTTCGTCACTCGAAGTGAACATCATTTCTTCCAAACAATTCTTCCAAATCATGTCCCAGAATTAAAAAATAAGTATATCAAGTTATTTTCATTGCTCAATTTTTTTTTATAATAGTTGAAAATGGAATGCAATAGCCATTGCTGTAATTTATTCGACACATGTCATCATTTTGCTAAAGGTCACAGTCACATTTTCCTTTTTTAGTACAAATAGTATATAATTTGTACATGACAAAAAGATCATTATTTATTATATGCAAAGAAAAATGTAGCTAATGTAAAAGGTCAGCAAGAACTCTTGCTTTAATGCTTTTAAGTTTTATCAGTAATGAAGCTTTAGAGTTCTGAGTGGTTCCCTATATCATACGACTTGAATGTTTTCAAGTCTAAGGTTAGGTCATTCCATTATCTTCCTTTTTTTCTTTTTATTTTCTTTCTTTTTCTTTCTATTTTTTTCTGCGTAGTTCAATACACGTAGTGGCAATATGCCTTGTATAGTTTTTAACTACTACTACTACAACTACTACTACTACTACTAATAATAATAATAATAATGATGATGATGATGATGATGATGATGGTGATGATGAGGATGACGATGATAATAATAATGATAACTTAACAGAATAGTTGTAAAAATGTCCTTAATTTCACAACCACTCACCCTTTGCGAACTTACAATGTTGCTACTAAACTGGCCATAAGATACATATAGGTATTGGTATTTACCTGCGTGAAAAGTCTCACTCCTGGAATATATTAGTCTGTGTCTTTTACAGACAAATAGTAAACAACTACATCTGAATTGACCTGTTTACTTTGGCACTTATATTGTGTCTATTAGTGAAGTGTTGTGTATTTNTACTACTAATAATAATAATAATAATAATAATAATAATAATAATAATAATGATGATGATGATGATGATGATGATGGTGATGATGAGGATGACGATGATAATAATAATGATAACTTAACAGAATAGTTGTAAAAATGTCCTTAATTTCACAACCACTCACCCTTTGCGAACTTACAATGTTGCTACTAAACTGGCCATAAGATACATATAGGTATTGGTATTTACCTGCGTGAAAAGTCTCACTCCTGGAATATATTAGTCTGTGTCTTTTACAGACAAATAGTAAACAACTACATCTGAATTGACCTGTTTACTTTGGCACTTATATTGTGTCTATTAGTGAAGTGTTGTGTATTTTAAAACTTATGTCACAAGTTGGAAGTTGTTGTGCTGAAAGTTAATCTAACTGTTTAGGTGTGTTATGAATATTGCATTTATAACAGGTTTTGAAGAAGGTATGAAGACACTGCTTGACAGAACAGAAACGTTGCTAGCATTGTTTGGTCTAAAATTAAATGGAAAAAATTGATAGTGCCTGTGAACTAAAACTATAATAGCCAGCCCTATAGAAAACAATCAAAGCAGTAAGGAAACTCCTGCGTACCCTTTGGAATTGATATGCATACTATAGTGATTGCAGTACATTGATAAGGGGAAGAATGGGTATCGTGCGCCTAATTACGCAAAGACTATCCAAAATAGGAATTCACAAAGATATTGCTAAGTTTACTATGTTATAAGTTTCTTTTGTTTGCTGTTCCAAATAAAGCTATGTAATGACCAGAAACATTAAAAATAAAGAAGTTCGAGGACAAAAATAGGAAGGCAAATGGGATGTGGTACTTTATAATGTTATAAGTGTGTTGAAACAACAAAACCACCACAGTACCTTTAGTACACATGCTCAAGATGCGGATAATTCAATACATTTAAGATGTCCAGAGGTAGCAAACCCCTACAAGAACACTATTTCGCAAGGATCTGTGGACAACAGAAGGCAGAAAACAACACGGTAAACACATTAAAGTGGTGGAATATAACAATTACAACAACAGAGGCAGCAGCAAGGGTAAAAGACTGTAACAGTATATTTTCATCAATGCTCTTTAAGAGAAAAATATTTGACGAAAATAATGATGATGATGATGATGATGGTCATGACCATGATAATGATGGCTGTTGTTGTTGTGGTGGTTGTTGTGCTTGAAATGATTGTCATTCATACCATGGGTACATTAAATGGTGACTGTTAAAATTATATCACCATCTTAAGTAATTTTTTGCAAATACCTAGAGCCCTGATAGTAACTTCACAAAATCAGTGTAAATCCTTGAGCGGAGAAAAAAAAGTGACGATTGAAAAAACTATTTGAAATAAAGCATGTCTGTGGTTTGTAATGCGTGAGAACGAAAACAAAGAGATTAACATTTATTCAAAACGTATACTTTTTTTCAAAAACGGTTAGCACAGTAATTAGAATGTAGAATTCTTTCGTTAGCTAAAAGAGCACTATCTTCATGGGTTTTGAATCTGTGGTTTTCATCTTCAAAACCTCTTATCAATACTTTAAAAGAAAACACTAATTGAGGTAGCGTTTTTCAAATTCCTTGTTAGCGACAACTATTTGTATAAAGGAAATCTTCCCAATGCAGAGCCTCTTTACTTATTTTTTGATTATATTCAATGCACCTTTAATGCTCATTTTAAGAACCAATGTATAACAAAAATCTTCGGTCTCTCTTTACTATAACAAATACCTTGCTACGCTGATGAAATAGGAGCTAACTGTCTGCTGCAAAAAATAAAGCAAGCATCTGAATTTTCTGCCTTCCGATCAACAAGAGTTAAATTTAGAGCAATCTTTATCAAAGTGACTTGCTAGTTCTTTTTTGAACCTCATTATTATTTAGAAAATTATTTAAGAAATGAAAAGTACTACATCAGTTTTAAATGGAAAATAAACACACTGTATTACAAGTTAGAACCTAATTGTTATCAAGCTCTTTACAGTTTTTACCCTTGTCCCTTACAAGTTTAATATTTTTGTTTTACAAACTTTTTTAACAGGACTTCTTGAGATAGTAGTAATGTGTTCACTGAAAACTTTAATCTGTATAAATCTGGTTATTATTATCGTTAAAATCTGTTTTCATCACAGGCAGATGTTATACCGAGTATTTGTAAGAGAGCCGGTTACAACAAGTAACCAAAGGTCTCTCACATTCTTTCCCTAATTCAGTACTCCAGTACTTTTCTTAAAATTCTTGCTGTTCCTAATAGTGTAGTTTTTTGGGTCAGTGTTGTATCTATCTGTATTCCTAGTTTCTCTATGTACTTTTCAAAGTTCTTGGTTACGCTTCCGAGGGCCCCTAAGACTATTGGAATCACTACAACCTTCTTAAGACTCCAAAGTCTTTGAATTTCTCTCTTCAAGTCCTGGTATTTTTCAATCTTTTCTTGTTCTTTTTCCTGGATCCTTTTGTCCCCTGGTATGGCAACATCAACAATAACTGCAGTTTTTGTATTTTTATCCACAATGACTAAATCTGGCCTCCTTGCTTCAATAATATTGTCACACTGAATATTCATGTCCCACAAAAGCTTATGACTGTCATCCTCTATCACTGCCTGAGGGGTGTGTTCATACCATTTTTCAGTTCTATCGAAATTCAGTTTGCCACAAAGCTTCCAGTGTATTACTTTTGCAACATTGTCATGGCGTCGTTTGTACTCCTTTTGAGCCAGCTTTTTACACTCACTCACCAGGTGGCCTATTGTCTCTCCTCTTTCCCCGCACATTCTACAATTAGGGGAATCTGCAGTCTTATCAATATGGAACTTGATGTAATTTGTCCTAATAGCTTGCTCTTGAGCTGCAAATATCAACGCCTCCGTTGTTGCCTTCAAATCAGATGCTACTACCCAACTCCAAGTTTTTTCCTTATCAGTAGACTCATTTTGATCTCTAATGAATTGTCCGTACATCTGTTTACCACACCAGTTGTCTTTTCTTTTCTCTGCAATTGACTTTTTAAAGTCATCTTTATCAACAGAGGTTTCATGCTCAACAATGCCAACATATTTCACTGCTTGTAGCAGTGAATCTTCAGAGTTCTTGAGGTAAAAACCTATACTATTTTCTTCGCTTCTAACAGTGTCTTCGCAATTCATTAGTCCCCTTCCACCTTCACG
>RDPX01000081.1:2146789-2255223 GCA_003991215.1 Morbakka virulenta | reverse complement strand
TCTAGGCAAAAATTATCAAAAAGTTATATTTGTCAATTTAAGCATTGGCGCGATAGGAGCAATCGGAAAGAGTACACATTCGGTAGCGAAGATGTTAGCGGAAATAAGTTACGATAAAAGCGAAATCTCATATATCATAAAGAAGATCATATGTGTGGTAATTCGAACCACATATTACATATTCTGTCAACGTAGTAAGACATGGGATCAGCCTCCCCTCCTTTATTGGTGACTACGTTACTCTGTGCGTCCCTGATACCATGCCTTGATAGTGAGTGGTATTTCTTAGGGTAATAATGTAATGTATACACGGCATACAATTGTATTAAGTGATAACATGGAAAAAATATACGCTTGAAGTTTAAAAGAAAATTATTATTCTAGCTGTTGAGCAGACATGTCTCTACACGGCTCTCGTTTTTGCCTAGTTTTGAAAATACCAAGCACAATTCAATATCAATCGACTCATCATCGAACAAGAATTTTATTGGGAAATGTTTGAGTTGAGTTTTCGATATTTTTTGGCATTATTTGTGGTTTATATTTTCTGTGGAAAAGAAATTCAGTCTCTTGGACGCCATGACTTGACATGTGAAAGTTATAGGTTATAGCAAAACACTTGCAATCCCAATGGAGAAATTAACTTGCCATTGATAGGGAAAACAATAAAGACAGTTGTACCGCTAATATGACAACTGGTGTTAAATGTTCATGCGGTAAAGTGTGTAAAGGAATGAAAGGCTTAAGAATTCATCAACGGATCTGTAGAGTGATTAGAGGCTTTGACGAAGACAGGTTTGAACTAAAACATGAAGATAATTTAAACATCAGTGAACCAACAACAGTATTGTAAAATGGAGAACATCTTGAAATTAAAGAGGGGATACGTCTCCCAAGGGCAAGTGACCAACGGCAAATTGCTAACAGCTATTTTCAATCTATTTTTGCATCTGTTGGATTGAAACCTTCGACGATTGATTCTGTAATTAGATTTATGAACAATTCAATTTGTGAACACTTTAAAGATACATGCGGAACTACAAATAAGAACTGACGAAAGGTTCCAAAGGAAATATCAAGACCACAAAGTAAACAAATTTGAAAAGGAATTAAAATCACTTTTAAAGACCAACGCCTCAGTCTTTGAAATCAGATACGTTTTCCATTTGCTTCACCAAAAACTGACTTCTTCCCATAACAATCACACTGTATCTAACCACGATAACCTTTTTCACCAAAAACCTTTGGAGCTACGTAAAGCATGTGGTGCAAAAGAGCTCCACAATACTTCCAACCTTCTCTAAAGTCTGTTACACTTAATACCTTTCAAGAATACTAACATCGACAAATGGAAAAAGGCCTGTACAATTTTAATATATGAGGAGTAACACTGACAACCCTTCTAACTTTTGGGCAATTAATCTTGAAATCGCTCCATCAAATGTTTTGCATCCTGTTTGTGTGACTCTATATTTGAATACCTGAAGGATAATAACTTCGTTCAACATCAGATTACATCAGATTCAAAAAGGGTTTTCTTCTAAGATCTAAGAGGCACAGGTGATCAACAAGGCTCGCACTAATCAAGATACTCTACTCAATACTTTTTTAGACCTAAAAATGCTTTTGGTGAAGTTCATCATAACTTAATAACATCTGTTCTACATCATCATCACATTCCTGACAGAATTAAGTCTTTAATCATCAGTCTTTACACTGAATTGACAGCAACATTTATTACTGATGATTTTACAACTGAAGCCATAGTAGTTCGTCGTGATCTTTTCCAAGGTGATAGCTTTAGTACATTATTCTTTAATACGTGTTTTAACAATTCATTCAATATATTAGGGCTGAAAATTCAACCAACTTGGTTTTTCACCTCACGATAAGAATCATCGCATGTTCAATTCTGTACACTGGTTTCAGTTCGTAGATGACGCTGTTTTTTCAAGCGGAGAAAGGGAGCACCAGCTTCTTTTAAACTGTTTTACTCGATGGAGTCAATAGGCCAACATGATCATAAGGGTTGATAAATGGTCCACCTTCGGTGTCGAAAAATTCACAACAAGATATCTTCAATTTCAACCCAAGTTTTTCGTTAATAATGCAACTGTACCTCCTGTAGCCATGTGAGATGCTTTTAAGTATCTCGGACGTTACTATGACTTTCAAATGACCAATCAATCTCACAAATCCAAGCTTTTGTCTGTTTTACAAGATCATCTTAAACAAATTGATTCTTTACCTATTCACCCAAAAGATAAACTGCGCCTCTATAATGAATTTGCCCTCCCAACGGTTTTAAATATTTCTAAAACTTGGGTGGGAAAAAATCTCAACAACCTGGTCTCTAAATACATAGGCCAGATGCTTGATTTGCCTGTTAGTGCCACTTTTAGCTCCATTATTCTTCCAAAAAATCAATTTGAACGCAACTTGCAGCTACCTACCACAAAACTTCTACAATGCCAAACTGTCACCCATAACGCTCTGAAGTTATCACTAAATGATAATATCCAAACATTGTGGAAAAACACAAGCATTAGTACCAATATACAACACGATATTTTTCATGATATGTGTTTACAAAATCATCTTAACTACTCAAGGTACCATTCTCTTATTTCTGTTTGATAACGCAACTTCAAAATGTAACAAGTTTTGGCCTGATGTTCAAAGTAAGCTGCCCAAAAATATATTCAGCTTTACATTCGTTATTTGAATAGCATCCTTGCAACTCGTACAAATCTATCTGAATGGAATCTTAGTCTATCGTCTTCTTGCTCTTCCTGCTTTGAACCAGAAACCTTTCTTCATGTTGTCCACGGTTGCCAAAGGTGTCCGCAGGAAGGTCGATATACTTGGCGACACAATTCAGCATCTTAGTCTTTAGTAGGAGCTCTTAAATCTCTTGAATACTGTACAATTTACCCTGATATCTGTGGATTCTTATCGCCATGTATTATAACTGGAGATGCCTTGCGACCTGATTTGCTCTTAGTTACTCCACAAAATCTGTTATACATACATGAATTGACGGTGGGGTATGAAACAAATCTGTATAAAAATGCTTCTCCAAAATATGAAAAATATCGTTCTTTGATTCCTGATTTACAAAAGTTAGCTTTGTAAATCTTTCCATTAGCTCTTTCGGTATATTCGGTCAATCTTCTGTTACTTTTAGTAAAATGTACAACGCTAAAATGAACATCGACAACAAACACGAGAGCTTTCTTTCCACCAAACTTTCCAATATAATCATTCGCACTACATACCACATAATCTGTCGTAGAAACTAAGTGTGAACAAAGCCTAAATTATTGTAGTTTTAATAATTTTGTTAGTAAAATATCAATTATTAATATCAATTACAAATTATCTTGTTTAATAGGTAAGCTAATGCAAACTACCTTGATTAGTGAGTTTTTGTAATTGTATATGTTCGGATGAAAAAAATAAAAAATTTCCACTTTTATTATTATTATTTTTATTATTGTTATTTTCTTGTTATGACAGGTAAAAGTTCCTGGTAAGTTCGTCCAGAAAGCAAGCTAGAACAAGTAGCCTCAGGTTTCGAGAACCTTTCTCAATGTTCTTGCAGTTCCCAACAGCACCGTTTTCTGTATCACTTCAGTCCTGATCTTGATCATGATTTTTTCTATGTACTGCTCNTATTAATATCAATTACAAATTATCTTGTTTAATAGGTAAGCTAATGCAAACTACCTTGATTAGTGAGTTTTTGTAATTGTATATGTTCGGATGAAAAAAATAAAAAATTTCCACTTTTATTATTATTATTTTTATTATTGTTATTTTCTTGTTATGACAGGTAAAAGTTCCTGGTAAGTTCGTCCAGAAAGCAAGCTAGAACAAGTAGCCTCAGGTTTCGAGAACCTTTCTCAATGTTCTTGCAGTTCCCAACAGCACCGTTTTCTGTATCACTTCAGTCCTGATCTTGATCATGATTTTTTCTATGTACTGCTCTGCTTCTTTTGTGACACATCCCAATGCACCAACTACAATTGTTATTTTTATTATTATTGTTATTATTATTATTATTATTATTATTATTATTTAGCTCCTTTAACTTGTAGTTTTCATGCCTCATTATTTTCCTAAACCAAAACGAGCTGCTCAATCTCATTGACCAAAGGCCTCGTGGAGTTTATTGTTGTTACTATTACAATTATCTAGTTGTTACATACCACCTAGTGATGAATGGATTCGTAAGGTCTAATTCAGGACCCAGCAACAAGCCAGGAGGAGTGAATCCAGGTACATGTACTGTAGTCACTAGAACAAGATAAAATTTGCAACCAAAAAAAGCACCATCACTACAACGTGCAAGTTCTTCTTTACTCTAGACATTGTTATCGATTAACACTAACTCATAACTACTTGTTATTGCGCTATTTGGTGACAAAAACAACGTTAGACAGGAACCCAGAATCCATGTAGTAATGTACGGTGTACGTCTAGATACGAAGTTGCATGAAATTATATATTATATATTATATATTATATATTATATATTATATATTATATATTATATATTATATATTATATAATACTGAAAATCAGATTCTAAATATTGTTCCTGTTGAGTTGCCTTGTGGTCATTGTCAGAGTTTGGGGTAGTTTCATCAGCATAGATGTTGATAAACTGATAAAACTACATTGAAGACCACTGACCTAAAGAAGGAATAAAGTTGGATCAATAATAGAATCTTGAGAAGCACCAGCAATAATGAAATACTCAGAAGTAATTCCATCCAATGCGCACTTTAAGATTTGAGAGAAAAAACTGAAGGATTCCAAAAACACTTCCACAAATGCCATAACAAGAAAGCTTATGAAGCAATCCACTGTGCCATATCTTATCAAATGCCTTGGAAATATCAAGCGCTTTAGCTCTTTCTTCTCCAGACCTATCAATAATCCTTTTGATAAGTTCTGTAATTAGAATCAAAAGATCATCAGTGGAGCGAGATCCCTTAAAGAGGTGCTCAACATCAACAAATAGACCTAGGTTCGGCAAGCATTACACCAGTGGAGTATTGATGTCTTACAAAGACCTTACTAATGACAGACAGAAGACTAACAGGTCGATATTTGGAAGGGTCAAACCGATCACCTGATTTCTTGAAAATAGGAACACTATCAGAAACACCCGGGAAGAAGGAAAAGACTCCGATAAGCAAATGTTGAAAAGTTAAGACACCAAGAAGGAAAACACTATTTCAAAACAACTGCTGTGATCAAATCTAGGACAAGAACTTTAGACTAATGAATAATGAATAAAACAAGCTAATGAATAATCTTTGAAACCAACTTTTTATTTATGATGACAGATCTCAACTGAAGAGCCTGCTGAAAAAGAATGAAAATTTTAAAACGTATAATTGTAATAAAAGTATAGGTTTTTATTAGCAGTATGAATCATGTGATAATGTGTAATAAATACCTTTACTATCCAAACATACAAAATTTTAGTATGACAAAACACGATGAACAAGATGAGTTAAAGGCTTGATGGGAAAAAGCATGCTACAGAAAACAACGAATCCATACGTGATTAAGTAAGATGAACTTTGTTAAAGGGAAATGAAACTTGAAGAAACATTCTTAATTTCTAGTAAAGGAGAGCGTGTTTTGAATGTGAATGAATCTATTTGAAATGGCCTTGTTAAGTTAAAACCCACCCTATTTATATAACTAAAGCCCCCTTTTGACCAGTGATAACATGGAAAGCCCCGAGATATTTGGAGCGAAGGAAGATTTACCACTGTTATCTCAAGGAGGAATGATCGTAATTGTAAACTTGTGAAAGAGAAAAAGAGGCAGGTCAAAGATCACATGAAGAGAAACTTTTCAAAACGACCTCAAAAGAGCAGAGAAGACCTGGACTGGAGTTAAAAGACAAGCTACTGACAGAATTCGGTGGAAGTCGATTGCTGCCTGATGCATCCCCGGATGTTGGAGAATCTGCGTCTTTGTCTAAGTAAGTAAACTTGAGAGATTCTTAATAAAGGTCTTTATCATTTTGTGGTACTGAACTAATCTTTAAAACTACAGTCGACGCTCGTTATCTCGAACACTCGCTATCTCGAACTTTCACTATTTCAAACTATTTTTCCCGGTCCCTTGAACTTTTCAACCAACTCTGGGCTAAAAAACCGCTCCTTATCTCGAACTTTCACTATCTCGAACCAATTATTTGGTCCCTTGAACTGTTTTTCCCTCGTTATCTTAAACTTACGCTGGAATTTCGTTTGAAAATCTAATGAAAAGTGTTCCATTTCTAATGTTCGAAATGTAGAATTCTTTTAGGACAAGGTTTTGGTATTTTTCGTTCTTTCAAAATAGCAGCCAAGAGAAAGCTGGCCGTGAAAACGTTAGCAAAAAATATTAGGCTTTAAAGGACTTGGAAAAGGCGTTCCAAATAAAGATGTTGCAAAAACGTATGGGGTGCCAAAGAGCACTGTTTCTACCTGGATTAAAAACAAGCAAAAGCTTCTCTATACACTGGAAAAATCTTCGGACAAGCGAAAAAAAAAAAGGCAAAGCAATTACGCCGATGTAGATAATGTTGTCTATAAGTGGTTTTTGTCTCAACGAAGTAAGAGTATATCAATCGATGGGAGGTACATTAAAGAGAAAGCGATGAAGTACGCAAAGGAGTTAGGAGTGACTGACTTCGAAGCTTCAGATGGATGGCAGGTATCAATTTGCGGGAATTTAACCGTAAATCGTGGTATTTTTTTTAATTTATAGGGAATTTCTAAAGCTTCTTGGAAATTTTGTATTTGGCGGATACGAATTTTCACGAAATCGGCCAAAATTCGCGGAACGTGCGAAAATTAGTACCTGAGAAAGTTTCTTCTCCTGAGGTAAAAAAAATACCATGTATCTAATTTATTACGTCAATAACTGTGAATGCCTCGACTCAAGTTCCTTTTCCTTCTTTTATGGCCAGAAAAATCTCTTTGGGTTTTATAAATGATGTGATCTTATAAACTGATTTTGATTTTTTCACTCAATTTCAAAACTTTCACTATCTCGTACTTTCACACGACTTGCATCCGTTATCTCGAACATTCGCTATCTCGAACTTTTTCGCCGGTCCCTTGAGAGTTCGAGATAACGAGCGTCGACTGTAATTATTATCATACACTAATAGCAATGTCTTCTTACCTCTTACCTACTAAAATGGTTGTAATGAGGTCAAATTTTCAGATATTTTTAAGAAATCATATTGGTTATCATTGGACAAGGAAACACATTTTATTATCGAAAGGAAACTAAGAATTAGTGACAAATGTTTGATCGAGATATTGAAATATAATGTGGATGCTTCCTTGGTCTAAGTTCATTCAACGTTTTTTTAATTTTAATAAAATTTTTTGTTGAAATCAACCTTAGTTTCTCTTATGCAATTTTTTAATGTACTGAGTTTGATGCTTGTTTTGCTTCATTGTTCTCTGTTTCAGCTAGTTCACTGAACATTTGACAACATCAAAGTATGAAGGTATGTAATGGGTTCGGGTTTTTGACTTTGATAATGTCAATTTTATCTACACGTTACTGTATCTTTTTTGTTTTTGCTGTTAACGTTATTTTCCCCAGTAAATGCGGCTCAGAAAGTGCCCTTTATAGGAAGTTGGATTTGGCAGTGAGGAATTTCTTGTCCGGATGCCCTTCCTGACGGCAACCAATGGATTTTTCTTTATTGTGAAGTTCAACATTCTCCCGCCTGGGGAATCGAACCCGGAACCTCTTGGTTACGGTGCAGTTGCACTAACCATAAGACACGGTTCCTAACAAACCTTAAAAAAATATATATTAACGTAATTTAAAACCCAACAAAAACTACTTGCCTTTCGATCAAAATTTCATGACATGAAAAAGAATGACACAGTAAAGCCTATCCATGGTGAATGGGAAATATAATATTAAAAATATAAGCAACAAAAAGAAAGAAATAAGAAAAAAAACGATCTAAAAAACAAAGATCGAAAAAAGAGAATGAATCATCGAAAGTAGCAAAAATAGATTT
Organism: Morbakka virulenta; assembly: GCA_003991215.1. Lineage (NCBI taxonomy): Eukaryota > Metazoa > Cnidaria > Cubozoa > Carybdeida > Carukiidae > Morbakka > Morbakka virulenta. The sequence continues at coordinate 2,247,161 of RDPX01000081.1, read as the reverse complement.
TTACTTATCTACGAGCTGAAAATGAAGTGGTCTTACTAATTATGATTTAGTTCCTGAATTCTGAAAAAATAACAAACATTGGACTCAGCTAGAACCTCTGCTGCCAGTCTCTGAAAAATGAAAAAAAAATCCATCCATTCATTTCTGATTATTTAAGAATTGTCGGGGGAAGGAGTTTCTTAATGCAATACTCCTCAGCCAGATTGAATATTTACACTTATCAGTGCTACAATAATTAATTATTTTTATTTAAACAAATATTTACAAGAATCAATTAGCCGTTAAGATTAAAATTCACTTTTTCAAATTAAATTAATGATAAAGCAAGAATCGGATTATAAGTTAACAACATAGATTTCTTTCTAAGTTGTGATATTTTTAGAGAAAATAGATGCAGGTAATACAACTCAACTAGTAAGTAAAGGCCCCATATTTCATGTAGATATATTTTTATGTTATCCATTAAAATGCATCCATAGTATCTTAAGAGTACACTAAATTTAATAATCTCAATGCTGACACCGTATATCTCTTTTTCTGAATCGTTCCTTTTAATCTCAATAAATAATAAAACAATAAAAAAAACACATTGTTTTTTAAAAACTTGTGAATAAAAATATTAATACCACATTGTTTAACAGTTTTTTTACCTGTATTTTTTGCAATGAAATATTTCTTTTTTTGTATTTTGTAAGTGGTAACAATTAGCAGACCTTTGGTTCTGATTATGATAATAATCAATGGAGAAGACGTGCTCAAAAAAAAGAAACAATGCTTAACAGGAAACGAATTTTAAGTATTTTTTGACTTCTTTTTCTGAATCAGTCTTTCAATCTTTTCATTATTTGCCTACAGCCAAAGATGTTTTAAGTTATTTAAGATCATTTTAAATCATATTACTATTACTTGTTTTTGCACTTATTTTGGTGTTACCACCTGAAATACTTATTTCCAATTATTTTTGGTTTTTTACACTTACTTTGGTTTTTATCAGTTATTTTCAGTTAAACTGCCTGAAATATAACAAAATTCTTAGCTGTCATCAGTCATCATCATTAATCGTTATTTTTCCTTCATTGGCAGTTACAGATACTTACTCCATTATTATTTTCAGCTAAACTGCCGCCGAAGTAACAAAATTCTTAGCTGTCACCATTAATAATAATCGTTTTTTATTAGCAGCTGCCGACGCAACACTCGTTGAGCTAGTGCGAACATTAATTAAGAAATTTACGCACCGTAACAAAAAGGTACAAGAACATTATTTTCCTGTTATCCCGAGGTGTCCTCTGCTTTGTCTACTACTCTTTTGTATCATCTCGTTTTACTTTACTCCATTGGGTCTCATAATTTTATTTAACTTTGATATGCCTAAATGTAAATCGTCTTTGATAGCCGATGCAGTAAAGTATGAAGTAGAATATTTCGTTTTGCCGGCAGACGGAGGTGTCTTCTCTCGCACAGTACGAAAAAAACTAATCAGTTGCAACCAATGAAGTGATGTGATTAACACCTGAATTGGGGAAAACCCAGAAGCCGCAGGAAGAAAGCTAACAATACAGATTCGGCACCGGTCTTTTCTATCTCAGCACTTCCAAACAAAGGAAGATCCCTTGAAAAAATTTGTCCAAGACAATGCTTGCAACTAATATTCCGCTAATCAAGGTAAATAACCCAACTTTTCGAGATTTTCTTAAATGCTACACGCAACAGGTGATTAAAGATGAGTCAACAATTGGCAAAAACAACGTGGAACGCATGTATATGGATAAACTTAAACAGCTATTTTTTCAAAGTGGCTATATATGGAGAAGCATCGACAAAACCACTGATTCGTCCAATCGCTATGTTGCAAATGTCATTACTGGCCTACTAAATGATCAATCAACAATGGCTTGCCTTCCATAAACAGCCTTCTTAGAAAGCACAAAAGCACTCTATAATCTCCCAAACTATAACCTAGGCTCTACAACTGCTGTGGTCACAAATGCTTTTTTATGACCTGGTCTTGTTGTTTGTCTCGTGTACAGCTGCCTACATGAAGAAACCATATTCCGATGTTCTGAAAGGGCCCTTTCCAAAGCAGATACATGTGAGAAATGTTGCACGTAGTATTCACAACGTGCCTAAACAAGCAAAGGCACATTTTCCTTTGGCGTACAAGATATTAGCGAGTGGAGGGAAGATAATTGGATATCTACAAACACTGCACTTTCCACTTCAACCTGCCATTAGTTGATGGGGTACCTGGATTTCTGCCGCCGATTACCTCGCAGAATTTTTGCCTCGGGTTAGCTTTGTTGCGGAAGTGATGGATGACGTTAATACAGAAACCGTCGAACCTTTCATGCAGCTACTGAAAGACCAGAGAGCCGTTGCTAAATGTAGCTGCATTATACCTAACAAAATCGTTACTGCTCGAATAATGATTGAGTTACAGGGTCAGTTACCACTCGGTGTTGCTTTCGTGTTGGTAGACGACGTGAAGGAAAAGATTGAGCATCCTGTTCAAAAAGCAAAGTTGACTCCGGTATTGGGGAAACAATGGCTTAGCTGAACTGCGTAGTCTTTCCTCCTGCATAACTAGTGTGACAAATATTCCAAACGATATGGGTGTTACAGAACTCCAGTCCATCAAGTATGCATGTGTGGTGTCCTATGATGTAGAGAGATCATTCAGCACGTATGGGAACATTCCAGCTGACAATCGCCAGAGATTGACTGAAAACAAGTTAAAGATGCTTACATATTTGTTACTGTAATACAAAATTGTAATTGTATTATTTCAGAATCAGTATTATGTGACATTATTGTTGTAAACTGTACCCACTACTAGTTGAAGAAGCTTGACTACTTTTGATTTTGCATTTCTTAACCTCTGTAGTTATTGTCAAAAAAATTCTTTAATTTACCTCTTATTTTTGCACTTGTCTTCAAGTTCTTGATACTCATTTATGGTACTTTTTTCTAATTTTTCATCACTTAAAATCCGTTTCCTGATGATTAAACAAAAAAAAGCAATAGGAATAAATTCCGTTTTGGGGCACCATGAATAGAAATGGGAGGAAACTCTTTAAGACTGAAAAAATAGGTCTTACCTAAAAAGTCTCGAGACCAAAAATGATAAGCTTGAAACTGACACGATGCCAAGATAGATAGTACACATAAAAGTCAAAATGAAGATTACGATCTATCTGTACATCACTAGGATAATTACCACTACAAGACTAAGCTCTAGTTCCCCGTGGTAGAGTACGGTGAAGACGTCGACAACAAGGTATTTGATAGTTTATCTAAGAAGAGGAATTTTGGTGGATCAATAGCGAGTAAACAAATGGCTCAACAATAGAACAACCTTGACGGTGTTAACCGTCAAGGACGGTCTCCTGAAGCATAGTGCTGCTGTAAAGAAGGCTAAAAGAAACCACTTTGCTATTACTTCCCACGTAATAGTCTAGATGATGAGTGAAAATTAATACACAATGAAAGATGTGAACTGACTAATTATAACTATCACACAGTACTCTATTTTGGCAGGGAGAGAACAAGCCTTGTTGAGTCGTTAGCATACAGAACTTTCATCAAAAGACAACTTAAATTGGATCGTAGAATGTCAAACTCGTGAACAAAACTAAAATGTTAGAAAATTAAAAGAGGAAACTGAATAAACAAAGACTGAATTCTGGGATTGTGCAAGCTCAGATTAAAAGGACAAGGAGATATTTGGAGCATTAATAATAGAATGATCTACTGTGGAGGTGACAAAAGCCAAAGAGAAAAAGGAATCATGTTGAACAAGAATACAGCAAAAAGTATCGCTAAAACATCTTTTTGTAATTATAGGATAATGTCAGTAAGATTATAGAGCATTTCCATTAATATGATAAGCATGATGGTCTATATTTCAACCTCAGACTATCCAGAAGAGGAAATAGACGAACTGCATGGCATAATTAAAAGACTACTGTATAACAATCCTTCATAACAGAAGGTTAAAAAGCAGTTGTTGATAAGCGAAGAGAAAGTGATGTTTGGAGCTATATAAACTTGATACAAGAAACATAAATAGAGATGAATTAGTAAAATTCTTAAGAGAGACTTAATGATTCCTAATACTTTGTTTAAACACCTTTTGGGGAAAAGATGTACATGAAAACAACATGAGACAATAGAGAAAATGCATGAGAAAATTTCAACTTGATTATACTTAAGTAAAAAATAGATACAGAAACACTGTTCAGGATTCTAACCACAATCTGGCTACTGCAAGAATAAAGGTGAAGTCTAAAAGAATTAAATTCAGTAAGAGAAAGAAAAGATGGAATAGAGATAGAATTTAGCAATGGAAACTCCATAAAGTTGCAAATATAGTAGAAGGAAAACTCTGCTGTTTAGAATAATCTCAGGAAGCAAAGGAAAAAAGAGCCGAATAAAATATATAATAACCGAAATTGTTATAACTCAGCAAAGTCAAAAAAGAGGTCAGAAGAAATAAATCACTAACACCATGCTGGTAAAAATGTAAGAACGAAAGAAAATGGAAGAATGATAATTCCATAGAAGGTTATAAGTGATACAAAAAGCAAAATGATAAGTTCTGAGCTATGTTTCGAGAATACTTCTCCCATCGTCAGGCTATTGAACTGATAATGAATACCTAATTTATACTTTAATAGTGCAGACGCACTTGGTGACAGGTACCGAGCTGATTTTGCTGTTTTCCTTTTCTTTAGTATTAAAAGGCATATTTCTGGAAGAGTATATGATATGCTGTTGACGTGCTGTAGGGAATGGATTGCCTTTTTTTTGTATATTATTTGTTTCCTTGTACAGAATGTTGCTTTTTCCCCAGTTAAACTTGTGATCTTTTGTCAAGCAGTACTCGTCTATTTCATGACTCTTGATGTCACATTTCTGAATAGCTTTCTTGTGCTCTTTGCCTCTTTGACCCAAGGAGGGCTTTCATTCTCCAATGTAGAAGGAAGGGCAGCTTTTTCAATGTGGTCTGTTAACTATATTTTTGCTTTCTTCAAGTAGGACTGGATCATTTGGCTTTGAGAGTATCGTCTCTAGGGTAGATGAAGTGAAAAATGACGGCTTGACATTGTGCTGGCAAATAAATTGCCTTAGCTGCTTACTGCTGTCCTTGACATAGGCTAGACATAAAAGCTTCAGGACTTCTTTTTCTTCTTCATGATTAGGTCTGCAGATTTTTTTAAAGTCCCTCTGGACATCCTTGGTATGCTTTCCATTGGTAAGAGAACCTTTTAAAGGCGTCCTTTTTCCTTTCTAAGGTCGTATGTGTTTGAAATGATACTTTTGGCGCTTTCAAATAGACTAGCGATGACTCTAAACCAAGCTGAAACTGGATGGTTTAATAGTTTTTCAGGTACTTTTCGGTGTGAGTAGGTTTTCTGTAGATGGTAACAGAAGTGGTGGAATTTACTTACGCATGAAGCATTATATGTCAGGATGGCAAGAAAAGAGAGATAATAGCGAAAATAAGTATGTCAGAAACAATAAGAAACTATTGACAAGAAGCTTAAGTTTGAATTTACCAAAAATAATCATGAAGTGGTTAATTTGGAGTATGCAGATATACGGAAGCTTGGGCCGTGACAGAAAGAGCACCTGATAGAATAAAAGCTTGTGAAAGGTGGATATAAAGAAAAATGTTGAAGGTTTGTCGGTAGGACAGAGTAAAAGATGAGGAGGCACTGAGTAGAATTAAAGAAGAAAGAAGTAATGTGAGAACTATAAATCAGAGAAAAGAGAAATTTCCAGCTAAAAACTTCAGAGGCAAGGCCCTGCTAAAGGCAATGATGGATGAAAGGTTGGAGTGGGAAAAGAGAAAGCTCTTGGATACGCATGCTGGACACAATCACAGAAAGACGTTGTGCTTAATTCAAACGAAAACCTCAAAAAGGATGATTGTGAATATCAGAATCTTTTTGCTAAGCACTCGGGGAAGAAGAAGGCCTTTATCAAGTAAACAATAAACAAAAATATTAATTACAAGAATTAAATACAACACTGGTAGAGAGGGGATACTACTACCTCCAGGAGCAATCCTAGATTGATCTTATATTGGACCCTGAAATAGGAAGTTCAGAAAATAACATAGTTTCATATTTGTCTTTTGGATATTTTGCCTAAGATTTCTGGACAGAAAAAACAATAAAATCCCAGTACATGACAAAACATTACACTTTCAAACCAGTGAGCATGAAAACAAAAGGAATACAAGGCTCCATTTCAATTCTTAATAGCAGAAAGCATAAAAAATAAAAGTGCGTTTTCACAGTCTGGTACTAAGCATGAAATTTTCACCTTTTTGGAGGGAAAGAATAGATTTTTAGTAGGCACTGGTGTATCAAATTGTAATTTTAATGCCTTCTCGATGCTTCCAGATGCTTTTTTTATTCAGTTAGATAAAATATATGACAAATATTTTCTCCAGGAAAAAGCAACTTCAGGTTTCTGCTAACCAAAACATTTAAAGTGCATTAGATAACCGTTATATTAAAACTATCAAAATGAAAATACTGTTAAGCCATTATGGGACGACATGGATGGGCCTATCTATAAATCTGATCCAGGGCAATCCCTGGAAACAACCTTCCACGTTATATCTAAGGTGACCAAACAAGTTAACAAAAGTTAATTGAAACTTTCGAAACTAGAAAGGCACTTTTACTAAAGCAGAAGTCAGCTAAATGTATTTTCTATCTATCTTACCTCGGTATAGAATGTATGACTAACCTTACATTTACAGTATAAGTGTTTACCTCAAGCTTGTTTTCTCCATAACTGGTTCTAGTTCCCATGCCGCAAGCTCAATATTTAAGAAGCATAAAAATAAACTCTGGTAGCTTCTATGGTAAATTCTAAAACATATAAAGAAACTGATAGCTAGCTAAGTCAATTATTACAAGGTTGGAATACTTTATGGTTAATTCTAGAGCAGCAAAACAGCTAAAAATCAACATTTTTTAACATTTTAATATTTGGTGCGCAAGTACAGGTTTTCAATACAATGTAAAGTCTGGTAAAATTTACAAGGTAATTTTCTTTTACTTCCGAGGAAAGCAATACCTAAATATTTGTAGAGATGTCACTTTTTATTCAATACTGTAATTACAGTACCGTTAACTGTTTCCAAACCAAGTTGCCATTATTTTCTGTTAACCAGCTTATCACAAAATTCGAGAAACTGCTCGGCATTTTTTTCCTTGAGCCAATATTGTGATGGCTTGACAGTAGGCACATCTTGCCCTTAAATCTGGAAATCAAGTTCTTGTCCATATTCTGATGACGAGTATCATCTTTAATTGAACTACCTTTAACTACCGGTGCACAAAATTTTTAATGAATCAGCTATTTGTCTTACCAATCAAGAGAACGGTACTACTAATACAGTTTAAATGAGATATCGAGAGCTATATCTGATGCATTAGAAAACAAGGATCACCACTACTTTTTGAGAGAAGCGTTGACCTAAATGCGCCCCAAAACATGTCCATTAAATCTATTCAGCCCACTCCTCTGCTGAAATCAGCCCATAACTTTGGGTTCATCAACGCCAACTTTCTCCTTATGCTGAACATATCGATTTTCTTTTCAGCCTGAGTATGTAGGACCCGAAATTCATGTCTATTGTGAAAATGGGAGTTTCTTTTCAGCCCACACATAAAACATCGTTATCAATTCTGTAGTCGTACCATGCGTAGAAACCTGTTTTTTGAGCAATGGTCTCTTTGTTGTTTTCTTCGATAGGACCATCACTATGACCCTGAACCCTCAGATCGCAAGGATGTTAGCATCTTATTACTTGTACAAAACGTATTAAAGTAGAGAGCATGTTTATCTGCATCTACATTATCAGTGACTGCACCCATCTTTTACATAATAGCTGAAACTATCCCTTTATTTCTCGTTTTGTCTATCCAATGTGTCACACTGCTCTCATTAATAGACAGATGATTACGAAATAATCTAATTAGCTGACAGTTTCCCAATAATGATTCATGTAGGGACACAAATTTTTCACCCTTGACTTTTCTTTAATTGTAGTTGTCAAGGAGGTACAAAAAGGATTTTTTCCCCCTGGAATCTCCTTCTAATAATTGTTTCTGAAAAACTCTAACTTTCATAGAAATTTTAGTTGACCAATTTTCCCTTGTACTGTACATTAACTGCCCATAATAACGACTTCTATTGAAGAAAATACTCATCAGAATGAGACCTAAAATATACTAAATCCTCTGTCAGTGACATTAAATGTGAATCTGCGATTGCCTCTAGTGTAATCTATTCATTTGGTGATTATTTGGGACATAATCTGGGGTATGAAAAAATTTGAAAAAGTTAAAAAAGGTTCAGATCAGCATGTTCACAATGATGTTTCAGTAATGTTGATAGCATAACGTCTGTTGGTGAAAGAGGAAGTTTTCAATTTTTCTCTACCAAGATTTCATCAATCACTTTTTCAGTTTACTATGGAGGTTTTTGTCAATTCTCGCATCTATTTTTGATGCTGAAAATCAGTTGTGATACTTTCTTAGGACTTGTTTTGGGTATGCATTTTTTCTCATTTTTTATTTATTTATTTGTTTATTTGTTTATTCATTTATTTATTTAAAATATTAAAAAGGGGAAGAGTTGTTGTCTTCATTGGCATGCCCATTGATCTCCTGTGATCCAGTTTTTTGCTGAAGAATGTAAGGGTCTTCTCGGACAAGCTCTTCTTTAGAATAGTCTCGTTTGTAGGTAGTAAAATAACTATATTATGTACATCAGAAGCTGAAAAAAATAATATTAAGATAACATAAGGAATATGGGCCAGAAATATACTCAATACTGCCATACAATCGCTCTCCTGTCATACATAAAATAACACTTCTATTTGTATATTTAATGGAATTTTTTTTATTACGTGAGTATCTTTCTGTATTTAGTCTCAATAACCAGTCTCAATAACTAAATCTAAAATAAGGGTTGCGTGGTCCCTTTTCTAAATACAAAAATGACTTACCCACAGATGCATGCTGAAATAATCCACGACATAATAATAATAATAATAATCCACTTGCACTAAAATAGGAGTAACCATTTAGCAGTTTCTCTTGGTGGGAAGTTTCTGCCAAAATCTATTCATAACTTTGAAAATGTGTACAATCACTTTCTAAAATACGTGTCTTGTTCACAATAACTTTATACACAGAGTTATGTAATTGTGTTCTAAGCTCAATGGAACGTCAGATTACTTTTACTTTTGAAAAGTAAAGGTGTTTCTTACCTCCTTGTACATCAACATTATTATTCTAAAGAGGTTTTTAATTCACCTTCCTTAAAAGTATATAAATTTTTTTCAAACTGATTAGCTTATTCAAATGTTACCCATTTTGAACTAAGTAATGGGAACTATAAACAAAATGGGTGGATCAATAGAAAAGTGCAAAGGTAGTCAAGCAAATGGCATGGTACAACAGAAATAATCTGATTGAATTAAATTTTTACTAATTGTCAATGCAGATATCACTAGTTATTTGTAGAATAGCAAGATCAAAAACATACATCAGCAGCAAAGGATCTCAAGCTTTTATATGAAACTTTACTTTTTGGTACCCCAGTAACCAACGCTCCAAATTTAGTAGCATGATACACCACTAGCTTGGAAGATTAAAGTGGACTGCTGATATCATCTCAAAAACAATTTTCTTGAACTCTTGAGTAAAAAACTATAAAGTAAACCATACGTTATCCACAAAAATTTGTTTTCCAAAAAATGAACTAAACCGTAGAAAACATCAGCTTGTGTTTTAGTAATAAAAAGCAAATTATATCACTATTGCTTATGAGAGCAAGGAATAGAATATCACTCGAGGTAGAAAGAGAGCAGTTCGGCTTTGTAAAGGATGCAGGAACAAGGAATGCTGTATTTTCACTGCGTATGATTACGGAAAGGACTGTAGAGATGCGGAAAGATGTGTACATATGCTTTATAGACCATGCAAAGGCTTTTCATTAAGTATGTCATGTGCAACTCTTTGAAGACCTCGGCAAGCTGGACATATCTGACAAAGACCTCCATTTTTTGCAAAACCTCTGTTGGGAGTAGTCAGCCTGCATGGGCATTGGAGGAGAATGCAATGGATACACACAGGAGAAGGGCCTGTTTTTAAATAAATCAACATCAGCCTTGAAAATTTTTTTTAAGATTTCATAACCTTGACTATCAAGAATCGAAGGTTAAAGGTCTGAGGGTTAGGAAAAACCAAAGGTTATACTGTTGCACACATCTTTCTGCGGTGCAGGCTTTAAGGAGTATCTTTGTTTCATGAAATTAGACTGTCGGATGTACGTTCTGTAAGCTCAATTATAAGCAGATAGAGAAACTTTCACGTCGAAACTTTGGCTACATTTTGGTTATAGTAATGCAATATTATAAGAATATACTTTTAAAATGTTTGGGAATGACTTAATAAGTAGAATTTCCCATTTCTTTGGACCATTTCGTACGTCCGACAGATTTTAGGGCTAAATTTTAACTAAACTCTTGTCTTACATTGTGTATGAAAGTTATAACACAGTCAAAATATCAACTAAATGTATGAACTTTTCAGAATTGAAACTGTTTTTTCAGCTTTTCTTGACAAACACTTTGAAAGTAGAAGATAAAGGACAGCGTACATCCGACATATTTACATGGGCTATTGTAAGTCCAGAAATTCTTTTTAAAGGTTATCACCTAACCTGCTATCTTAATAGGGATTGCTTATCAACATAATTAAAATACTTATCAACACTAATACATAACATTCATCCCATTTTTTCGATTCTAACAGTCTTTTAAAAAAACTTGATCGTACGTCCGACAGTTTCAACATATATTGCAATTACATAAATTTTGAAGATCATTTTTACATTCTCTTGTTTCTACGGCGTGTAGACACACCCTTACTGAATTCAAAACTGTCACACGGTAAAAATACAACGCTATAAATTTGGAATTCGAACGTTCTAAATTTGGAAATCGAACGTTCTAAATTTGGAAATCGAACGTCCTAAATTTGGAAATCGAATATTCTAAATTTGGAAATCGAACGTTCTAAATTTGGAAATCGAATGAATGTTTCAGGTTTACAAAAATAGAACAGTCTGTGTATATAAATAGAGATTGTTTTTTATTATAATTCATTTATTTGTTGTCGTCTGGCGACTTGAGTGCTGTTTTTTTTGCTTACGATTGTTTTTATACGTCATTTCGTTTACACGTGTTACGATGGGTAAAACAAATCGTGAATACTGCAAATCATATCGTGAAAAGAACAAAGCGGCGTATCAGAAAAATGACCGCGAGAGGAAGAAATTTAAAAGAGACACTCTTAAGTATTTGGAGCCAGAGAAATATGAAGTGAAGAAAAAACAGGAACGTGAAAGACTGCGATTATATCGATTAAGGAAAAAGGAGGAAGCCCGTGCCGAGAAGGAACGACAAGCCTTAGAACAACAGAAGACTCCAGAAACTGAAGGTTTAGTTTCTTTCAAAAATATTCAATCTTTTTCCCGAAGTGTGAAACGAGCCGAAAACGCACTACCATTCAGTCCAACCAAGAAGAAAGAGGTAATTAATGGCTTAGCCCAACGGTATCAATTACGTATTAAATTAGCGGAGAATCGTGGTAGAAAGGCTTACGCGTTGAATGAGGAGCAATTGGAATGGATGAAGGAAACACTCGAGCGTCCAGATTTGACATATATTACACCTGGTCGCAAGGACAATGTATACATTGGGAAAGATAGTAATGGAGTTAAGCAGTACATTCAAAAGAGGTATCTTTTATGGACACTCCGTGACTTGCTAGATATCTTGAACGGAACAAAGCTGGACTGTTCATCTCAAGAAACTTTTTTTGATAAGTTTGGAACCAATTTATCTTTTTCGATGCTTTATAATTACATCAAATCTCAAAAGCATCTCATTTTCAATAGAGATATACCACATGGGTCGTGTCTCTGTGACATTTGTGAAAACGTTTGTCTTTTGGCTAAAGGTATAAATCGTACCTTAAAAAAGTCTCTTCCTACAAATCCACATGACTTAGTGGAGGCTTATGCTTGTGATTCGAGCTCTGCTGAATGCATGAATGGTGAATGTAGCCAATGCAAAGAAGCTTTGATTGATGTAGACAGTGAAAGTGAAAGTGAAAATGAGGATGGAGAACCCAAAATGGTATCGTTTTCCAATTGGTCTCGTGTCGAAAGTAGAGTATCGAAGATCACCATTTCATTAGATGTTGATGACACCCTTACGCGCTGGACAGATGCTATTCGTGAATTAAAATCCCATATACATCGTAAGAGAACACAAGTCAAAGAATATAATCGACAAAAAGCGAATCTTGTTGAAGGTGAAGTATTGATCCAGTGCGATTATAGTGAAAACTATAAAAACAAAGAGCAAGACGAGATTCAAAGCGCCTACTTCGGACACAGTAATTTTTCTATTTTCACATCGTGTGCATATTTTATTAAAGATGGTAAACTTCAAAAATTACCAATGACTGTAGTCACTGAAGCATCCGACCATGATAGAATAGCCTCTTTTAGCTGCTTCAACAAATTAATCGCCACTGTTAAATCTGAAATTAGCGTCCCGATCACCAAAATTTTCGCATGGAGTGATGGTATGGCCGCCCAGTTTAGATCAAGATTTGTGTTCAGCTTGCTTACTACTTTTGATAAAGATATCGAATTAGAATGGCACTACATGGAGGCACATCATGGAAAAGGGCCAATGGATGGAGTCGGTGGTACCATCAAAAATAAAGTATTCAAAGAAGTGAAAAATAATCGTTTGAAAGTTGATAACCCCCAAGAGTTCGCAGTTGCAGCACAAAATCTCGTTCTTTCCATCAAAACCATGTATTTGCCCCTCGATGAGATGCTACAGGAACCAGACGAAATAGCAGATGCCCCAAAGATCCCTGACACCCTTCAAATCCATAAAGTGAAGCGAGAGTTCAACCGACGTGGTGTACCGTATTTAAAATTTTCAAAGCTGTCTGACGAAGATCCCTACTTCACTCAATTCTACCAAACCGTCTGCGGTCACAAAGAGCACGATTCAATCGATAGTAATACATGTGGTCACTGCTTGAAATGTTACGGTGAAAATGAAAGGGATTGGCTCGAATGCCCAATTTGTCATGTGTGGTTCCACGAAGCTTGCTTTCATGAAAAAGCTTAGTCGTCTCATTTGGATATTGTCATTACAATGAACCTTTATATTTTATGTCGGACGTACGTTCCTTATCATGTTCCTAGATTTTCACAAATAGTATTTGACTAGTTTCTTATTTTTATGGAGGTATTTTCGAAGCTTATCAACACCATAACCATATTTTATCAAATTACGCTCTAAAGTCGCTTATAAACCATGTTGCTTTTTTGACGAATTTTCTGTCGGATGTACGGAGATACTGTTTAGTAAATAGAGCCAAGATGGGGTTGATCTAGGTGGTAATATGTACATTCTCCGATGATATACCACAGTATGCGTCGGAAAAACCATAAGTTGGACTTATCTAAGTTTTTCAACTTTTTTCTGCAAAATGTGTACATCCGACAACGTACATCCGACAGGTCAATCGATGAAGTTCTAGTCACTGTGACATACAACAAGGTTGTCAAATATTGTTCTCATAAGTGTTTTTCAAAGACAAGATACCTCTGAAATGTTTTAAACGTCAAATGGATGAGATAGAAGGTTAAGTTTCGATGGATTTAATATTACTAGGCAAAACTTAATTATATCAATTTTTATCGCTGTACGTCCGACAGGAACGTTCTTGAGCTTGTAATTTTTTTATGCAAAGTGCTATGTTGAAAATTTTTTTCCTCGTTTAAAGACATCATTTATGTAATTCTGAAAAACGTAAATCCACACTGTACTGTCTTATTGATCTTCTTTGGCAGACCCTTCAACTATCGATCGTACATCCGACAAAAAAATTAATAAAAAAACAGGTCCTACAAAGCGGGATGTAAGACAAGGATGTATGATATCACCAGACTTGTTCAATTTCTATAGCGAGTTAATTTTGAGACATCTAGAAAACTGTCATGACAGTTCACTAAACTGTCCTGACAGTTTGCTGCACTTTTTTGAAGCAAAGCTTTTAAATCAGGGAAAAGGTGCAGATGTTATTATATGTTTGACTTTTTCGGTGACACGTCATTTTGAAAAATGATTCATTCATTGTTAGTTTCTACAATTGAAAAGACATGAATGAATGCTTGTGTTTGTTGGGTCCTGTAGTGAAAAAGTATTTATTTATTTCAAAATTGTTTTTTCGCAAGAACATTTTCTGGACAGTAAATGCGATAAATCTCTTTCAGTTGGTAAATCATCAATTTCTCACTTTCTCACCTTTCACCGCATTTCCCTTATCGGGTAGCAGATTTGTGTTAGATATATTTCTGTAATGCTGACTCCCACGCTGGTCTATCGCTCACATCATATTTCTCAAGGCTCCAGGCTTTCAAATCTTTCTTGATTGGGTCCTTCCATCTATGCTTGGGGTAACAACGACCCCTCTTTCCAACTATTACCATATCATACGCTTTTCTGATGTCTTCCTTCTCGTCTCTCCTGCTAAAATGTCCGTAGCATTCCAGCCGTCTGGTAAATCCTCAATGGCATTATCTTTTCGCCTGGTAGGTTACATAGAGAGTCAAATTAAGCGGCTTGGTTATCTACATATCTACATTTCTACATATCTACATATCTACATATCTACTTATCTACTTATCTACATATCTACATATCTACATATCTACATATGTACGTATCTACATATGTACATCTATGGCTTCCTGTAAGTCCATAAAGTTCAGAATTTTCAAGATGATTATGTAATTAATCAGTTAACAGCCCTTGCTGTCAAACCAGCAGTTCTTTTTACTTCAGACTTATTTTCTCTCCTCTTTTACATCAATTTACTTTTCTCTCATTTCCTTTCGCTGCACAAAGCAGTCATACTATAGTAATTGCTTTAGTTTTGAAATAACCCTTCTATGAGATTTTTAGAGAAAGTAAAGTAATGAATACCTCACAGTTACTTTTTTACGTCCTATTACCACCCACTCCTAGCCTTTATCCGTCCATTATTTTTCTACAAATCTACTATTCATCCACCTACTTACTTTTTCACTGGTATCTCTCTATTTCTCCTGTTCTCCGCACAAAAAAATGCAATCCTACTCTTGATTCAGAACTCAGAACCAACAGACAGAAATTGATAAAATAAGATCTTGTTTATTCTTTAACCTGACACCTGCGTTAGAAACCAATGACATTCAACAAATAGCAAAAGTAAGCTATATTGCACCACCCTCTGTTGCAACTGATTTGTTTTGAAACTTTCCCTGTCAACTTAGTTATAAGTCGTAAACAAAGATACTAAGAGCCATGAGTATTTTTAAACCCACGCATTGATAAGATTATACAACGCTGTTTGGCTTCGTTCCAAATAATTTTGTTTCAATAAATATTTCGTAGATATAGATAACAAAAATAAAAAATCTCATGAACACTGAAAAAGCTCTATGTAACGACTGTAAAATCAGGAAGCAGGAAGAAACCAGATTGAGCTTTCTATGACTCTAACAACTTAGTCTGTCATTTTCACTTCACATACACCTTAACTGTTGTAGTTAAGCACTAACTAAAAACAATTGTTCTCAGCAGGTAGTATTTGGGTTGAGACAGTAACGTTGTCATTGTTATGGGTATAAAAATTTGAATATGTACTACTGTTCGTTCTCATACTAATGTAGAGAGTTTATGTACAACTATAACAAATAATTACCAATGAAAATACAAACACATATACCATATATGTCATATGTAACTTTTACATAAATGATATATATGTAATATGTAGCTATTGAGGAGCCGTGGCTTAATGGTCAGAGTAACTACACCGTAACCAAGATTTGATTCCCAGAGCGGGCGACTTTAGAACTTCGCAAAAGAAAAAGCCGTTGGTTGGCATCAGGAAGCGCATCCAGCCAAGAAATTCCTCACTGCTAAATCCAGGTTCCTATGAAAGGCACCGTCTGTGCCCCAGTTTCAGGGGAAAATGAGGTTAAAACCAAAAAATGGAACTAATACATATATAAATGTAATTAATAACTATTACATTTATGATATATATATGTAATATATATACCGCTGTATGGAGTGATGGGACTGATGCGGCAATTAGTGGGACCATTGACGAGGTGTTCCTTTGCTATGCAAACACTCAGAGCTTCCAATCGACAGTGATTAACTGTGGGACAGCAAAAAATGTGTATGCAGATCGATTTATATACGTAATAAACATCTATACTCAAGAATCCAATGTTAATTATTATAACTCTATTTTTAATAGGCTATAGAGCAAGAACAAATCAACTGGAGTTAACAACACCATAAATGGCCTAAACCAGAGAGTAAGTGAACTCTCAATTGCTTTTATTGTTTACGTATTAATTGATGACAAAAATGTTAGCTTCTTGTCCGTTAATGTTTAAAGGATTTAAAGATATCCTGTCAGATATGAATGAGTCAGGAAAGAGGATTGGTAGTCATAGTGGATTCTTTAGTCGGTATAATTGTTAAGCCCTCATGCCTTGCTACCAGAATCATGTTTTTCAACGATCTTTTCTATAATGCATGAAAAATAACATATTGATTTTTCATTTAGTCTCACTGGTCTTGTTCTATAACCTGACTATCGATCTAAATACCTTCTCAATCTCTTTTCTTTATCTCTTTCTCCCACTTTCTATATATGTTTTCTTTCTTTTTTTTTCTCTCTTGCTTCCTCTTACCCTGACTGGCCACTAAGATATTAATTCCCCCTTCCACAAAGGCCTTTTGGCAAGAAATGTACATCATTAGATAAATATGGCGAAATGACCGGACCAATATATTGTTCTACTGGCGCTGTAACAGAAAAGAATAATTCTTTTCTTATTGAGCTTAGGATTTACACAATGGATTAAACTACACTTAAACGTCTGCTATAACGATATTAAATGGCCATCTTAGTCAACAGTTACGTCTCAAAAAACCAAGCAAAATGGACCAGATTTTTTTAAATACAACATCCTATAATCAAATTAACTTTTCAAAACTATCAATCCTTCTTATCAGTGCATACCACCTTGGCAAGTAATGACAAATGTTTTTTTCTCTTATCTCACGACCACATTGGCTCTCGATTTAAAAGATTATGCGAGGACATTTTAAGTTTGATTCCTAAGGCACATGGTAACTAACAGCTGGCACAGTACCAAGTGTTGTTTTCCAATGAGAGTTGTGGGCCAACTGTTCAACAAATCACAATTGTCAACATCCGTTGTGGTAGATGTTACCCCTAACAAAAAAAGTGTTACTATGGTTTGCTTTCCTGAGACCATGAGCTAAAAATCATTTGATAAGATGATATAATTTTCACTCTTCAACTTCCAATAGACTGCGATACTCCGAATAAGGCTAAGACGTCTGCTAGAATGAAATTCTACATGTTTATCTATTTTAATGTAAGCAGTACAGTCGAAATGAACAGTTTCCCTGACTCCTGAAGTCAAGAAAAGCATATACCAATTCTGTTATGCGATTCCAATTTATGTAAATAAAATTTCCTGATTCTGAGCGTGGGCATCCTCAGTGATGTTTCACATTATTGTGTCAATGGTAATTGATGAGGGCCTTTACATGGAGTGCAAACAATCAAATAACAGTAACGAAGGTAGAGGGGAATAAGGTTGCTAAAGTTGAGCATCGTGGTGATGACAATGATAGTAATAAGGATGATAGCTTATTATCAATTTTACCGCTGTTTGATTTTTACATGTTTTTCTGGCAGGTTTATTTCAAGCTGTGTTTCTCAGTAAAAACAGCATTTATTTCAATTGAGTGTAGATGTAGGTATACGTAACTGATAAGAAACTATGCCAATGAATTAGGTTTATTTATTCACAAAATCTAATTGTAGCTCCTGCGTAAGTGAACCTGCGTGTACAATAAAACGAAAGCAGTGAATCAATAATAATGGAAATTTTTATTTTATATTCAAAGAAATACTTTTACAAAACTCACTTACAAAGGTAGTTTGCATTGTCATCCCTATTTTACGAAATAAAATATTTTACTAACAAAATTTTTAAAACGATAATAGGTCTGCGTTTATCTATGACTGATTCCTATGACAGAGAATACAGAGTAAAGCTCTAAATGGATAATAATTGGAAGCTTTGGTAGAAAAAAAGGCATTTATGTTTGTTGTCCATGTTTAGGCGTTGCACCTCTCCCTAAAACCAATACACGGTCGATTCATCATATCGAAAGAGCTTTTGAAAAGGTTTACGAAGCTTACTGTCGAAAAGCTATAATGTGAATACAAATCAAAGGACGATATTTTTCTTAATTGCCAGTAGCATATTTATCTAGATCTGTTTCATACCCCACAGTCACTTAAAATATGTATAATCTTTCTATAGTGCAGCTAAGTGCAAAACAGACGCATGTCCAGTCAAAATGCATGGCAATACCAATCTGCAAATATTGGCGTATATGGTACAGCCTTCAAGAGGTTTGAGAGATCCTGCTTAAAATACTAATGCTGAGTTGTGTCATCAAAGATGACGACTTTTCCGAAGGTGCATTTTGCATCAGGTGACAACATGAAGAAGGGTTTCTTTCTCAGAGCATAAAGAGTAAGAAAGTAGACTATGGACCATGGATTTGGGAATTTTTTTAGGGATTTTAAGAGTATTCGTCAAATAACAAATGGTAAACCTGAAGACTTTTTTTGGTAGTTTACTTTGAAGTTCAAATCAAAACCCCCTTTTATGTTTTAGAGTGGCGTTGTCAAACAGAAACGAGAGAATGGAAGCTTCAGTAGTGAAATGCCTTTTTAAACGTTCCTTCTGTGTGCGCAGCTTTCAAAACTTCTTTTGTGTTTCTATATATACCGTATTGTATATTGGTACTATTCCAAATTGCCATAGTACTATTTTAGTGTTTCTGTAATGATTAGATATTATCATTTGTCCACAACTTCAGAACCATACGGGTGACACTGTAGAAAATTGTGGTAGACTGAAAGTTCATCCAAATTGATTTTTATAAAAAATAATGGAGATAAGAGTGGCACTTAAAGACAGATCAAGCTTTTAGCATTTGTATTTAAAAACTGAATTGTCCAGAGTTTCTGCCACTCAAGTCTAGGAATTGTTGCAACTGCGAGATGCCATGAAACTTTTGTCAGGGCAAATTCATTATAACGATGCAGTTTATGTTATAGTTGGATGGATAAAAATCAATTTGTTTAGAATGATCTTGCAAAACAGACTAAAGCTTGTATTGGTAAGTCTGATGGCTCTTTTCAAAGTCATAGTAACGTCCAAGATACTTGAAGGCACCCCCCATAACTGATGTTGGCCCATTGCCATCACAGTGTAAAACAGGTTAACAGAAGCTGGTTATCTCTTTCCATATAAGTAATAACAGCAGCAGCATCTGCGAACTGAAACCAGCGTACCTTACTGAAAATACCTTTGCTCTTATCGTAAGGTGAAAAACAAAGTTTTTTGTAATTTTCAGCCTTAATGTTTTGAATAAATGTGTTAAAGCACATATTAAAGAGTAAAGGAATAAGGCAGTCACCTTGTTGATTCCAACGACGAATTGTTATGGCCTTGGTGTGAAATGATCAGTAATTAATGTTGTTGTAAAGTGAGTGTAAAGACTGCGGATTAAAAATTTAATCTTGCCAGGAATTTGATGATAATTCAGCACAGATGTTTTTAAGTTATGGTAAACTTCACCAAAGCATTTTTATAGTCTTAAAGAGTAATGACTATGGAATGTTAATTAGTGCGAACCTTGTTTATAACCCGAGACATCACTGCAGTGTCCTCTGAGGTACCCGAGGTCTTAGAAGCAAAGTCTTTTTAAATCTAACGTTAAAAGAAGTTGTTATCCTTCAAGTATTAAAATTATGCTGTCTTGCAAATAGAATGTGAAGACTTTTAATGGAACGATTTCAAGAGTGATTGACCTAAAGTTACGAGAGTCAGTGGTGTTAATCTTCTTATCTATTAAAATCGTACAGGCGTTTTTCCATTCAGGTGGAAATTTGCCAGAAACCCATATGATATTAATAATTTCAGTGAAGAAAGAATAATAATAATAGTAATGATAATAAAAGGAGTATTTACACAAGGTAAACCTCGTCCATACTATATGTATGTATATATAATATATAATATATAATATATAATATATAATATATAATATATAATATATAATATATAATATATAATATATAATATATAATATATAATATATAATATATAATATATAAATATTACATACTTAAATCATCTCCTAGTTAGTCTTTGCTTGTACATTCATTTCAATTTCAGTTCTCTCGCTCTTCTCAATATTAATAGAGGAAAACGTATTAGTTACTGATAATCGTTTTGGTTTTACTTGTGTATTTATAACAAATTTTGAAAGGGTAAGTAATTTAAGTGTTAAGGACCTGCAATTTACGTCATAATACAAAACTTTCTCTCTAAACATAAAAAATTAAAAAACGTTTACGTTTCAATAAATATTACTTTGAGGTTAGTGTTTTACTTATATATATTGTGACATCAATAAACAACTTGATAGGAACACCATAGGGTTGAAATATTGCCAGTCGAAAATTCTGTTTCAAAACGCCCTGAATACACTGTCTAAGGAGAAACAATATTATTCTCAGGTGAATGGAATCAAATATCTCTGACAGATTTCAACTGCAGAGACCTGGAAAACGTAGTTCGTTTTCTTTCTGTTCTTCATTTGCCTTGAAATTATTGGGTCAAAGTTTGAGAACAATCGAAAGTTAAAAACTAAAGTTTTTCTTCAGCTGTTGTTACTTGATTCTTCACAAAAAAAACTTCAGAGATGTAACATCTGATAATTATACCCTCTGGTCTTTTTAATTGTCATTCTTTTAGTTTGCAATAGCAAATAATTGACTTATCAACTATTTGGGGAAAAGATGTGAATGATCTGTTGTATTTCAGGGAGCCCAGCTGCTAATGGAAGCTGTTACACAACAATGCTGAAAAACTTTGCTAGTATGAAAACAATAAGGAATCTTTAATTTAATGTGACAAATAATAGTGTTATTTTAAGGGTGTGCTGATGTTGAGTTTCGGGTAAGTTTAAACATTTCATCAGGTCTACATTTAATTACAGGTTATATCTGGAAAAAGAAATGGTCAATGTTTGACAACATAAAAAAAACCATCATGTATTTTCATAACTAAAGAACTATAAAGTACAGTTGACGCTCGTTATCTCGAACCGTCAAGAAACCGGCGAAAAAGTTCGAGATAGCGAATGTTCGAGATAACGGATGCAAGTCGTGTAAAATTTCGAGATAGTGAAAGTTTTGAAATTGAGTGAAAAAATCAAAATCAATTTATAAGATCACCTCATTTATAAAATCCAAAGAGATTTTTCTGGACATCAAAAAAGGAAAAGAAAGTTTAGTCAAGGCATTCACATTTATTGAAGTCGTAGTAAATTAGATTCATGGTATTTTTTTACCTCAGGAGTAGAAACTTTCTCAGGTACTAATTTTCGCACATTCCGTGAATTTCGGCCGATTTCGCGAAAATTTGTATCCGCCAAATACAAAATTTCCAAAAAGCTTTAAAAATTTCCTAAAAATTTAAAGAAAATACCACGATTTATGGTTAAATTCGCGAAAATTAATTCCCGCGAAATACGATTTTTTTTCCCCAAGGAAATTTGTACCCGCGAAAATTTCTACCCCTAAGGTATAAATCCCTGCTTTCATCATTTTTTTAAAAAAAAAATCTAAAATAATAGTCTGCGTTTTGGCTTCTAATTTGCCTTTCACAAACAAAGATTCGAAGCGCTGTAAAAACTGACGCATGTCATCCCCATTTGCATTGAAAAGACAATCGTTTTGTAGAGTCTCCAGTGCACTTTCGACATCAGTTTTAGTTGGTTTGTCGATTGGTTCATCGAATACTTCCACTATCTCTGTGTTGTCTTCATTGGTTTCTTCATTGGTTTCTTCATTTTTATCTGCCCTTACTGATTCCAAAATCTCTTCATTTGTTTGCGGGTTGTCAGTGGTAATGACATTTTCATCAATGTCAACTATTTCATGAGCAGTTAGATCTTGAGGAACTAACGTTGGATAGATATTTCGCAATTCAGTTAGATCCTTTTCCAATTCTTTGAAAGGATCGTCATTGTCTTCAATTGCATTTTCTTGATCTTGGCGTTCCTAAAACAATTTACGATAGTTTTTTTTCGTAACGGTGTCCCATGAAGGAACAAGTATTTGTAATGCGCGAAGAATTGAAATCTTTGGTAGATCTTGACCTTGCTCAAGTCTTTCAATCATTTTGTTAACCAGTCGTCAGCGGTAAAAAGCCTTAAGAAATTTTATGACTCTTTGATCTATAGGTTGTGAAACCGGCGTCGTGTTAGGAGGCAGGAAAATCTATTTGACGTTTGATAAATCAGCAATTGCTGGATGTGCAGGACAGTTGTCGATAATTAAGGCAATTTTTTTTATTTTGCTTTTAAAACATCGCATATAGCTCACGAACCCATTCTTCAAAAAGAGCACTGTCCATCCAGCATTTCTTCTGCGCTCTGTATCTGCATGGCAAAGGTGTGACATTTTTAAAACACCCTGGTGTCTTTGACTTTCCAATTACAAACATTGGAAGTTTGTTCCCACGGCATTAACTGCTGCTAGATCAGTTATTCTTATTTTACTATTCTTACCACCAAAGCACTGTTCGGATTTTAAATGAAAATTTTGTTTGGCAGGCATTAATAAAAAAGGCTAAACACGTCAGCGTTGAACATGTCTTCAAGTTTTTGGAGTGGATAGAATTGTCGGCAAAGTGGTTTTGAATCAGGAGGCTACCATTTCAGGTTGAACAGAATTACTTTTGCCAACAACTGTCTTAAAGGTTACATTGTGTCTAAAATGATAAAAAATAAATGCCAAAATTAATTTCCGTCAAATTTGACTTTTCTAATCTGTCAATTATTTTACATAGATCTACGAAGTAAGAATTGTTCATTTCTAAGGCTTACATTTATTTTCAAGCTAATCAATATGTACAATATTGGTTCTTAATTCGAGTGTGACTCAATTATCCTCGCTTTTCAATGTGTTAAATAAATGCATTACTCAGCGATTCACCAAAATTAATTCCTGCCAAACTGTGTCAGATTTGGCAGCTTAAACGATGCGCCAAAATCTCTTCCCTTAAGAAAGCATTTACCACTTGGAAAATCTGGTAGATTTGCAAAAACGATATTTTATTTTCTCAGAGCTGATGAACTGAACTCGTGTAAAGTATTTGTTACCAGAAAGCCAGTGAATTTGGGTGACGGTGAAGGCATGCAAGTGCCATGTAAGCTAATGTTCACTGAAATGGAAAAGTGCATTGATATCCTCAAACAACACTTGTAAACATTGTTGAATACGAAATGTATACATATATACTAAATTTTAAAGTCTCATCTTTTTTTCCAGCATCTAAGCCATTCTTCTTAAGCTTTGAAGTCTGTCACGCCCAACTCCTTTGCGTACTTCATCGCTTTTTCTTTAATGTACGTCCCATCTATTGGTATACTCTTACTTCGTTGAGACAAGAACCACTTAAAGACAACATTATCTACATCGGCGTAATTGCTTTGCCTTTCTTTTTTTTGCTTGTCCGAAGATTTTTCCAGTGTATAGAGAAGCTTTTGCTTGTTTTTAATCCAGGTAGAAACAGTGCTCTTTGGCACCCCATACTTTTCTGCAGCATCTTTATTTGGAACGCCTTTTTCGAAGTCCTTTAAATCCTGACATTTTTTAGCAAAGGTTTTCACGGCCAGCTTTCTCTTGGCTGCCATTTTGAAAGAACGAAAAATACCAAAAAATTGTCCTAACAAAATTTACATTTCGAACATTAGAAATGGAACGTTTTTCATTCGATTTCAAACGAAAGTTTGAGATAACGAGCGTTTTTAGCTTAGAATTGGTTGAAAAGTTCAAGGGACCGGGAAGAATAATTCGACATAGTGAAAGTTTGAGATAGCGAGTGTTCGAGATAACTAGCATCGACTGTAGTATGAAATTTTTTTTAATATCCTAAATGGTTGATTTCATTTCCATGAATTCATAGCTTATTACTCATCTTGAACTTTCATCAATATTGGCAATGACAACAAGCTCACAAATGGGGTACCGACACGTTAATTTACTATTCGACAAGCTCTTGACTTCCTTCAGTCTTATCTCTCTTAAAAGGATATGAGAAATATGATTCTAAGAATATTATATAATAAACTGTTGAAAACTAAATACATTGTATTGCTGCCAATTTCAAGTTTCTTAAATGTTCGTCTTATTTTTATTTCCTTTTGAATATTTCAGTATGCATATGCAATATTCAATAATAGTATAATTTTATCCCGAGACCTTGAAATGTCAGGTTGGCTTTTGGTGGGATTGAATCCGTCTTATGAGGAGGAGGGCCTCTTTAGCCTTGATTGGCAAATTTCCCATAGAGAATGTCTCAATAAAAACACCGGTGGTAGTGTACCCCATCAAAAATCCTCTTTTATGAGGGCAATGTGTAGTAGACACCGCCTGCTGTCGCTCCATTTAATATCATCCCTATCACTATAGGATCCAGTTAGTCACCACGCTGATAGTCTGCATCTAGTTGACGATTTGGGACATAAATTTCTTTTTGGCCTGTGACAGGTTCAATCAAAAAAGTGTCCTGCAGTACACAGCAGCCTTTCAGTGGTCAGGGAGCAAAGAACCTCCGGACCCAAGACTGACTCTATATCCAAGAATTTGGACTTCAGATGTGGTAGTACTGGATCCACACAGACCCAGAAAACTCTGTTTTATTATTAATAATATCTTCTCAGCTTTCAGTAATGTCAGAGGACGTTTCTCTAATTTTGTGTTTGTGAAAGTTTTCGTTCATTCTGATTCTCCTTGTATATATGCACTTTTTGAGACAATCTATTCATCTTTAATTTCGACTGGACTCTACAACTAATCTTCACACTCCTGCTATCTATGCTCGACAGGCTGTTCCTCATTTAGAGTAACAGAGTTTTCATGTAAAGATAGGCCCTTAATGTGCTTTTGAGTGTCTCTTCTACAGGCTACTTGTTACCTATTTTTACCTATTGCTCAGTTATTGAAAGAGTATCAGACTCCATAGATAAGACCTTGGCTAAGCATCATACTGGTAACATCTTTGTTCTAGTAACTCCAATGGTCATCACATGTCCCAATTAAGTCATTGTGTCACGACTGACACGCCTTGAAAAGTTACTTACAACTTCGCTCTTGCCCATGATCTTGTACATCTTGTTGACAACAAGCTGTACAAGATCACGACAAGATTTCCGCATTCAGACACAAGAATATATTTTTTTATAGATACCTTTTTGACTTCGATTTCTGAGCACTGTACAATTTCACCTTTACTTCCTTTTAGATCTTTTGATCATATTGTTGTCACTGCTGAGATTAAGGTAACTGTTTTAAATCGTTTTGACAAGCCAAATCATCGTAAGACTTAAATTTGAAGAGGCTGACTGGGATAGATTTTGTCAATTTGTTGGTGATATTCCTTGGGATTATGTTCCTTAAAAATCACCCTCTAATTCTGCAACTGTATTTACAGAATGGGTGCAAGTTGGTATTGAAACATTTTTACCTAGCTGTAAATTCAAAGACAAACCTCTATCTTCTCCATGGTTTAATGCTCATCGTTCATCTGACATTGCCTATCGCAAACATTTCTATGTCCTGTTTCAACGTAAGAGAGTTGATGAATATTATTCTTTCAGACGGACCAGCAAAACTTGCAAACGGGTATTTTCTTATACTAAATCTTGCTATGATGATCGAGTTTGAGAAAATTCTTACTCCAAGACTTAGAAGTTGAGATTTCTGGAAGACTTACAACAGTGTTTTAAATTTTGGCAAGTCGGTTATTTCTCCACTCCTTGATGGTGTTCGATTTTCTCTGGCCTCCAGAAAAAAGATTTATCTTTTTCCTAGATTATTTTCCACCAGTTCCTTTTTAAATGACACTGGTGTTCCTTTGCCATGGTTTCCTCTGCAAATTGACATGATTCTGTTTTCATAAACCCAAGGTTGGTTTTAAACATTGTTTTTTAGTTTGATCAATCTAAAGCTCGTGGTCTTAATTTAATTCAAGTAGTTGTTGTAAAAGAGTGTGCTTCTCAGCTATATTTCGTCGTGTCCAAATTATCTTTGCCTATCAGAATATTGTTTTCCGGCTTTTCTGGAAAGGTTCTAATGTTGTTCTTGTCTTTACAAATGTATGTGATCTATGTTATCATCCCAAATATCGACCTTTAAGTCTTCTTTTTGCCGTTAGTAAGGCTTCGAAATGACTTACCAATAATGCGCTGGTGGAATCCTTGCCGATTCTAGGTCTCTATGTTAATGTTCAGTACGGCTTTAAAGGATCTCGCTCAACTATTGATCTTTTGACTGTAATAACAGAATGTATCTATAGGTTTATATATAGCTCTGGGGAAGATCCGGGGAATCTTTGGTATGGTATGGCGTGCTTGCTTTCTTCATAAGCTTTCTGGTTATGATATTTGTGGAAGGCCCTTACGTATCCTTCAATTCTTCTTCTAAAAAGCGTAAAATGCGTGTCATAGTGGATGGAATTACATTTGATGAGTATCCCATTAACGCTGACGTTCCTCAAGGTTCTGTTACTAGTCCAACTCTATTCCCTCTTTACATCAATGGTCGTCCAGGTAATTTGTATCAACAATTTTATCAACATCTATGCTGATTACACTACCCTAAATTCTGGCATTAATCACAAGGCAGCTCAGCAGGAACAATATTTAGAATCTGATCTTTAGGGTGTCAAAGAATGGGGAAGGAAGTGTTTGGTTTCTTTCAATGCAGCTAAAACGGAACTGATGTCGTTCAATAGAAAGCTGAACCCCTATCTTCCTACAATATTTATGTTACGTCATTTTGCTGTTAACCCTGATAAGGTTGTGGCCCCTTTTTGAGGAATGTTCATCAATGAAGTTTCTTGGTTTGTCATTATCTCCAGATCTTTATTTGTTTTTTTTATATTCACCCTATTGGCAGGTATACCTCTAAAATGGCTTGTCTTTGTAGCGTGCGAGAGATTACCTTACGCCAGGGGCCATCTTGTACCTCCATAAGTCTACCATCGGTCTTTGTAAGGAGTACTTTTCCCATATTTGGATAGGTGGTGCATCAGCACATATGGGTGTTCTTGATCTATTTCGAGACGTGTTTATAATTTGATAGGTCACAATCTTGCTGCTACTCTTTAACCTTTGTCTCATCGACGAAATGTAGCTTTTCTTAGTCTTTTCACTAAGTATTATCAAGTGAAGTGTTTTGATGACCTTTTCTAGTTGGCACCACCTCAGTTTGTTGTATCTTGTATGACTCGTTTGTCTCGATGTTGTCATCTTCATACACTTGTTTCCCCTCTTTTAAAAAATTTTTCTGTTATTGCCGTTTTTCTCTCGGACCGAAAGATTGTGGAACTCTTCATCTTCTCTGTGTTTTCCTATATTATATGACTCGAACCGCTTTAATTCTAAGGTTACCCTTCTTCTTTTTCTTTCTCTGTTTTCTTTTCTGTCGTTTCTTTACAGTTCTATACTTTTAGTGGCATTTTTAATCATTAATAAATTGCTCAGAGACGTTAATTTTCATATTAAAAGACGAAGTTAGCAGGAATGTTCGTTTCCTAAGTTTTTATAGCAATTACGCTTCAGATAAAATGTTATAAAATTGAAATTAAAACTGGTAGCTTAAGTGAAATAAATATGTCTATTACAAGTAGTAAAAAGCAAAGATGATATGGATTAACAGTCACAACGGAAAAAATTTCGAAATCAAGCTCAGTGTGTTGTGCTGTTATGACAGAGACCTTTTGCATATTCTGATCTCCAAAAAATTTTTTTTAATTATGGAAGTAGTTATATAATTTTTAAATGAATGCAGATTTGCAGCAGAAATGTGACAGAGACATCATTGAGAGCTTTCAGACAAAAAGAATACTGTAATTTTTATTCCTTGGGGGGAAAAGATTTACAAATCGACCTATTAAGTACAAGATGGAGTATTTTAAGGTGACCTACACAGTAATGATTTTTTTACCATTTCTTTAAATCCTGTTTTACATAAATGTATTACCCAACCCTCAAGTTTGAAATAACACAGTGATCCTTATGAACCATTTAACAACAAACAATAAGTAGTCTATGAATAATATAATAAATCAATTAGAAATGCAAATTAGAATAACAGAAGGTGGCTTGAAATGTGATTGCAATGTAATTATAATGGATCAGTATTCAGAACAAAAATTGACTGTATTAAAAAAATTATATTGTTAAATATTAAAGGAAAACACAGTGTGTAAAATTTGAAAAATTGTACAAGTTTTCTGCGGACAGAAATGTTACACACGACGTAGACGATACTGTAAAAGTTTAACATCGGTGGCATAACTATGAGCATCCATAATCTATACATTAACTACGTCGGACTTTTTTAACTTAGTAGCAACAAAAATCTTTTTTAATTAACATTAGAAGGTAAGCACTACGTTATAGTGTCTGAAAATTATATAGGTGGCATGACGAATAGAGGAATGATAAGAAAGTGTTAACAACAAAGTAAATACAGAAAAATTTATTCCCAAAGCTTAAGAATCAAAAGTAACAAGGATGGTTATAGGAAAAAACCTTAAGAATATTTTCTACCATTTCAGACTTGTGTTGTAGTGTGGTATCCAAACGATTGAGATGGTACAATTCTCTTGCTGAAGTAGAGAAGAAAGTTTTGAAAAAAGGACTATGAACAATTACAAAATAAGATGCATTATTCAAATTCGCAAGGTTTTACTCCTATTATTATTACTCCTATGATAAACATGTAAAGCTTGGGAGAAGAGCTATGGTCACTAAGTGGAAAAGTGTATTGTACAGTTGTGACTTCTAAACCACATAGTCTCAATTATTGCAATTCCAAAAATATCTTGACCACTTTAGACTCACATCAATAGTTTGCCTGTTTTTTTTAACCGAATAAATTATTCGTGGTACAAATTACATTCAGTGTCAAAAAAAGTAAGGTAAATGCAGAAACATGTATTGTAACCACAATATATATAATGGCAGGAGATGTTTAAAACGACACGAAGCATTCTGGTATATGTGCCGTCTAGACGTGTGAGCAGTCTTTTCGTCAGTGTCCATGTAGAGGCGCCATAGATCAAAACAGATTCGACAGTGGCTCGAAAAAAGTCGCGTTTGATTTTGTCTGGTAAGTTTGATTTCCAGATAGTTGTAAGTTTATCTAGGGCTGCCCATGCTTTAGATATTCTAGCATCCACATCNGTGTCGTTTTAAACATCTCCTGGCGTGAACACCCAACTAAACTGCGTCTTTATGGCAAGGTACCTTCACTGTCAAACATCATCATAAAATCCCGCATGCGATTCGCCGGTCACTCTTTCAGAAGCAAAGACGAACTAGTGAGTGAACTGATAACTTGGCAACCCACTCATGGAAAAGCCAATGTTGGAAGACCTCATAAGACCTATCATCAACAAATAGCAGAAGACGCTGGCTGCCACAACACTGATGAACTCGAGACATTGATGCAGGACAGAGATAGTTGGCGAGAAAGAATCAGATTGGTCCGGGTAAACAACCCGACCGTGATTGATTGATATTGATTTGATATAATGGCAACATTGCCACAACATTACAAGTGGCGCTATAAAACTAGTGATGGAAAGTACATTACTAAACTACATGTTATCATTACTTTTATTTTTATGAACTTTTTTTTCACTTAAGTGCTGCTATGATCAGCTAGCTGCCCGGGATCCCTTCAACAACAAGGTTTCCTACTTGTATGAAAACTCTAATATGCTGTTTGATAATCAAATGTAAGTTACATGGTGTTTAATTTTCTTTTTTACTTTTAGTGTCGAGAATATGCGTTTTGGTGGTAAGGATTGTTTTTTGTATTCCTTGTAAACTTGGCCGTCCCGGTATTCGTTTGAGATTATTCTGAATATTTTTTTTCACCATACCATGTGGCCTCAACAAGACAGGTGTCACAGTTGCTTTACAAAACCATGTCCGTTCTATTCCAATACAAAGGCCTTTTCACTTGGAGAGTATCAGAAGCTTTGACAGGTGTTTCTATCTAATTCTAATTTTCTTTCCATTATTTTTATTTTCATAGCTGATGAGCTGTGAAGTGCAGATGTCTCTTTACATAGCCTTGATTTACCAAAAACATTTTGCCCAGTTTTCAACATAAACGTATTAATTGGATGTCAATCAACTTTTCGTCGAACAAGATTTATCTTAGGAATTGTTTCAGTTGAACATTTGATGGGATATTTTGGGCAGTTTCTGTGGAAAGAAATTTCAATCGCTATGATGCCACACTTTGAGGTGTAAGAAGCAGTCACAAAGCAGTTTCTTATTAACATGCCATTAATAAGAAAAAATATCTAATGGCATGTGTCCCGTTAATGCGATAACTTCCTTCAAGTGTTCATGGTGCAAAGTTTTTGAAAGATTAAAAGGTCTAAAAATTCAACAACGGAACTGTAGGGTAATTCGAGGCTTTAAAAAAGACACTCACAAACAAATGACTGAATATGTCAAATGTCAAATAATAGTAGATTAATATAGATATTGTCAAAGATGAACAGTGTAAATCAAAGAAGGGTTTTTCCTAACATTAAGCAACAATATTAAGCAACAGACAATATTTACTTTTAATTGATTTTTCCATCTGTTAAATCGAAGAAATTTAAGATTCAGTAATCAGATTCATGAACAGCTCAATTTATAGATGGACAGATTAATTTATCAACTTAAAATACATAATTTAACAGTCAATCTTCCTCTTTCTTCTTCTGCTTTTAACCTGAAACCCTTCTTCATCTTGTCACGTGGTTCTTAATGTACCTCCGGAATGGTCGTTTTCCTTCGCGATACAACGCAGCACTAGTGTTTCTAGCAGAATCACCCAAATCTCTTGAAGGCTGTACCATATACGCCAATATTTGCAGATTCGTATCGCCATGCACTTTAACTGGACATGCATAACGATCTGCTTTGCTCTTAGCTGTACTTTAAAAACATCTATACATATTTTAAGTGAATGTAGGGTATGAAACAGATCTAGATAAAAATGCTACTGGCAATTAAGAAAAATATCGTCCTTTGATTTGTATTCATATTATAGCTATTCGACAGTTAGCTTCGTAAACCTTTTCACTAGCTCTTTAGATATATTTTATTAATCGTGTATTGGTTTCAGGATAAGATGCCACGCCTAAACCTCGACAACAAACATGAATGCTTTTTTTTCCACCAAAGCTTCCAATTATTATAATTTGAGAGCTCTACTCTGTATACCCTGTTGTAGGAATAGATAACCCAAATAAACCCAGACCTTTTATCGTTATATTTTTAATTGAAGATTTAATTTTGTGAGGTAGGAAAACTAATGCAAAATAAATTGCTTTTTTATAATTGTTCATGCTTGAATACCAATTAAAAAATTTTCCATTATAATTATTACTGTTATTATTGTTATTATTATTATTATTATTATTGTTGTTATTA
Source organism: Morbakka virulenta (assembly GCA_003991215.1). NCBI lineage: Eukaryota > Metazoa > Cnidaria > Cubozoa > Carybdeida > Carukiidae > Morbakka > Morbakka virulenta. The sequence continues at coordinate 2,215,327 of RDPX01000081.1, read as the reverse complement.
TTATTATTATTATTATTATTATTATTGTTGTTGTTGTTGTTGTTGCTGCTGCTGCTGTTCTAGTGGACAAAATGAAAGACAAAAATTATGTATAAAAGAATAGTAAAATTTAGAAATGGCTCCAATAGGACGACAGAGATAAGAATATGATGCATTGCTGAACAATGTTTTGTAAAAATAATATTTTTGATGCTAATATACAAACCAACAAACTTTGCCTGAATGTTTGAGTGAAAAAAAGCAGACTTGTTTTCTGTTGCAGCTGCTCTTCCAACCATCAAAAGGGGTTTTAATAAAATATAATATCAAGATTTAGAGACAAAAATTGCAACAAAGCTATAAGCCGTAAAAGCAGTAGGGTTAGCCTTCATTACAAGACCACGAAATAAATTACTAAAATCTCATTTGTGTAGATTAAGTAAACAATCAATTCTACAAACTGGGAAAACTATAATTAACCCTGCATTCATTTTTGATGACGCTTTACAGTGTAGATTAGTTTTATTTAAATAGCTGTTAAAAGTGATTATACTCAACGAAAGGTATTACTCAATATTATAGAACCATTCAAGAAATATTCGGAAGTCGAAGAGCCCATGTGGTCTCATATTTCCATTTTATTACAATTATATTTAAAACTTTTCGTTGAAATTTTATTGAAAACGATTTGATAAACATCGTCAGATGTATCTATATTCTTAACCGCGGTAAAAAAATCACGAATTCAAGAATAAATATCATTCAGGCATTGTCGATATACATTAAAGAGGAAACAGAAAAGAATATCATAAAATATTTGTACTGCCTCCCATACATTTCATCAAATGGTGTTTGACTCATTTTACTTTTTGTCTTGTCCATCCCAAAAAAAGAGAATTCAAAAACAATCTACACCAGCCAATCAAGTTTGAAGACAAAGTCCTAATGTAAGTTTTCAAGGTCATTTCAGAAGACAATTAAAGTTGCAATAATTGGACAGAAGGTAGCCAACCATATGTATTCAAAGACAGAATAGTAAACAACAATTTAGTAGTGCAGTAGTCGGTTATTCAGTGGTGAAGGTGGGAGATCAAACTTCGAACTGCCCTCTGATTAGGGTAAGGAGATCCAAATCACAAGCTGGTGCATTTGTTGTACATAACAGCTGAATTCCATGCAAGAACAAACAAAGTAATTGTGAAGATATAAAAAGGTCTCAGGTAGGACCTAGCTCTTTGATTCTCTCTTTATCTAGGGAGAAAAGTCATTAATCAATTGCATGTAAAAAATTTCAAGAAAGATCCTGAAGTAGTTTACCATCTCCCCATATAATCTCACTAGCTTACGATTTTAGTAAATAGACGTAAGAACACACCACTTTTTAACTACCTGACAACACACCACAATATCATCAGCAACTTCCATCTGTTCCAACACAAAGGGATTGCCATGAAGATCAATGATGTAGAGGAGAAATTGATTTGGACCTAAAAATAATTTCGAGAAGCACTAAAAGTTGTAAAACCCTTACTGCTAAAACAGTCTAACATCATATGTCAACAAGGAGCTGAAAGCAATGACCTGTAACATGAAAGGCCTTTCCAATAAAACTAAAAGGAGAGAGCTTAAGAAGTAACTGACATGCCATGTCGGAAGTGTTAAGCAGAATAATACTTAACCTAGGGGTATTAAGATCGCAATCAAAAGTTAATTATGATTTTCTTATACCCCATACCTCTATTCTTGAAATAAGCTTAAGCTCTTCATAATCCAGGTAGAATAAGCTGGGGTAAAAAGTTAGTTGATGACAGCATCTAACCAATGAAAGGTTGGAGTTTACTTGAGTAAAAAAATCCTTGACCTAAGGGTATTAAGATCGTAATCAAAAGACAATAATGACTCCTTTACACCTCATACCACTATTCCCGAAATAAGCTTAAGCTCTTCATACGCCAAGTGGAATAAGCTGGAGTAAAAAGTTGGTTGATGACAGCATCTAGCTAATAAAAGGTTGAGGTTTACTAGAGAATGATAGTTTTACCGTGAAGGAATCGATAGAAAGGTTGTAAACCAACGCTAAAGAGTTATTCGTACTCATGAAATCAGATCTTATATTTAGGGCAGATAGACACGGTAACAACAAATATCTATATGTTGAGCACTCAAGATGCAAAAATTCTCAATGCACTCTTACCAATGAAAAATAGGTGTCAAAAAGCCAAATCGTGACCGAGCTGAAGATTGTAGAGTAAGTTTATAGAATATGAGCTTGTGAAGAACAAACATGCAGAGAATGGGTTTGTATGAAATATGAAAAGAAATGTCTATTTCTCAGTCAAAAAATAATTGCTGAAACAAAGGTATGGTTTATAATAGTGACTGTACTTTATATTTTCTTGCTTACTTAACTTACTCTTTACCTTCCTTTATACTGTATGGTTTAGAAAATTGGACAAAATACCATTTTTTAAGATACTATTTACATGAAAATTGGAAACTGTCTGAAGTCTATTTTCAGTATCTGCTCTAGCTTGAGATTTGTTCTGTGAAGTAAGCATACCAATTTTTCACGTTTAGTTACGCTTTTTTGAACTCGCTCATAAATTAAACAGTAATTGATAAATATTTTTGAAGTTTTTATATGATTTCTGTAGCCTTAAATGTTCTTTTGATGTAGTATGACGCATTAAAGTAAAATTAGTGCTTTCTGTTTTTCAAATAAAACATTTTAACGTTGTAATCTCACTAATTAGAATTTCATTTAATATTTTGCTAATCTGGCTAGAAGATGTTATGTCTGCATTTACAAAGATAAAATATAACGTTTGGTTATTTTTTGTTTTAGATTTTTTTCCTGTGACTTGCTGGTCTCCAGAATTCCCTATAAACAAGGTAGTGTTCTTGTTAACTGTTACGTGGTATGACTATGAATTAATAATCCATTTTTTCAATCAGAAAAGTTACCATCTTTAACTCCAGCTTGGTCACTACTTGTCTTTATTTTATACAGCTTGAGGTCGTCCTAAAAAATGAATAAAACGTAACATTAAAACCGACTGAAAATCACTTCTATTTATCACTCTGTTTACGAAATTATTTCGTTTTTGATAAGCCTTTTTCCAACGTAAAATATGTCAAATGTGACATTATGTTTGCCTTTTAAACAATTTTTGCATTTGGGATCCAGTTACTAAAATTCTTAGCAAATAAGTTATTAAAATTAAACCTACTGGTTCAAAAAGGAGAAGTGGATACAGGAAATTTCCTTGGGCCAGCTATCTTTAAAGAACAGCAAAAAAAATTCTTCGTCCATTTTCTTTGTTATTTTCGGATTTAGTAATCAGCATATCCGTACGCTTAAGACAAGTGAGCCGTGTCAAAAATGACCAGCTTTGCTGAAATGACAGTACACGTCACAATATTTATTCAACCAATGGCAGCCTAGGGATACATCCTTTCTGTTGAATTGATTAGTGACGTATATCCATTTTGAAATCCTATTGTTTTCATAACCGGGTGTTTTATATTTCTACGCCATTGATATTTGGATAGGTCAAAACAAAAAACTAACCTGCAAATTTAAAGGACTCCTTCCAAAATTGTTGCATTATAGTATTGCTCTTCTTCACTATTGCAACTCGTTTCCACCACTGACTTAGGTAAATGTTTTCGTTAAGGAAATTTTTGATAATTTGAGGTCAACCTTAAGAGTTCAAGAGTAACTCAGTTAAAACGATGCTGCCCCCGGTTTTTTAACAGAAATATTACGATCTCGAAGCTGTGGCGTAGCTGTCATTTCTATCACGCTAGTCATTCCTGCCACACTTCAGACAAATCTTGAATTAACAGATAAAATTAAATGTTTGACATCTACTTTTGCAATATCTGCTGAAACCAGACAATGTCAATGTCTGCTTCCATATTCTCATCTTCTAAAACGTTCAAAAACTGCATGTGTTAAGTGTTAATGAATAAGTTACTGTTAAGTATTTCAATATATGAAATACTTAATAGTCTGCTCTTATATTACAGTGGAAGAAAATCATTAACGATCACATTTTCTTCAAGTCGAGAGCAACAAACGTCTAATGATATTATCTTGACAAAGAGACAGCAAAGCACTACAGTCAAATGGCATACTGTCTTGTGGCTTAAAACAAGGGGGAAACGTTTAAGATTGTAGTTACAGACTGAACGTTGTTTAGTGGGCTTCAGAGCAACTAGGCTCTTTGTTTTAGATACCTCTGACAAGAAGCCATCGCATAATACGCACCTTATTAGCTCAAGTTCAAGAAGTGATACAAGTTATTATTTACGTATATGAGATAGGATTGAAAAGTTTACTAGAAATATTTGAAGCAGTTGCCGTTTGGTAGATATGGGAATTCTGTACACCTAAAGACATGAAATAAAAAAATTCACCATTTACAACCAAAATTCTCTTTCGAGTCCCTTCCTGACTAGCTATCAGAGTACTTATTATTTTTCCTAAAACGTCTTATTTCGTCAACAGTCCATTTGGAAAGTTTGTTATAAATATAATACTAATTCGCAAGCTGTGTAGACTGTGCAACAATCAAATATGTTGTTTCTCTTAATGAAGTTAGAAGTGAAAGCTTTATGACTCAATGAAACGTTATGGGTTTTCTAGAAATATGAAACAGTATTGGTGTGAAACGAGGCTTTGTTGTGAATAAAAAAAGGACTTTTTATTGACTTCTAACTCTATCTATTTAAAAATATGTTAGTTAGACTGCGACCTACGTTAACCAACTCTATCTACTTTCCAGTTTGTAACTGAACTCTTTGCAGACTTTTGCCTCTTGTACCTTCTTAAAAAGTCCTCTTTGCAATGGAGTAATGAAATAATAAAATCCCTTTCAGACCAATCTTTGGAAACGATCTTCACCTCCTGTCGGCGTGAAAACGTGCGAGTGAGTGTAATGGAAACTTTCAGATAGTCCAATTTCAGGAAGGCTAGTTGCAAATTGATTTATTTACTTATTTACTAACTTATTTATTTATTCATTTTTTATTTTTTTATTTTTTATAATCTTGACACAGAATATTTGTTTCAGTTCTTTTTACATATTTACAAAGTATACGTAATAAAAACTGTTCTACCAACGAGTGCTGTGTAGATCAAGAACTATTAGATCAATAAAATACTAGAAATAAAATCAAATAAGGAGGAAATAAAACAAACGAGTGTGGAGTATGAAAAAATAGAACCCATGCAAATCCGCTAGGAAAAGATGAAGCTATTGCAATTGTATCAAACTGTTGCTCCGATATCAGAGTTTGGACTTAAACAAGCGTCAAATTAGTGGAGATTACATTACAATAAATGTTTATAGCTAGAACATATACTTTAAAATAAAACAGATGAAGAATTACTTCAAATTAAAACTATTTAATTTTCTAGTAAGAGCTTTAAAATCACTCTTAGATCTAAAATAAATACATCGTAATAATAAAAAGAATTTTTTGTATATTCAAGTTTAATTTTAAGGAATCGCAACGTAAAGTTATTATTTTTCGTTTGCTTTTCATGTTGAATCGGAATCGTATCGAAATAGTTAATAAAACCATTCTATTTTTCATCTATACAATTCCGTATTAGCTTGAAAACTTTCAGCTTCTGTTTTTACTCTATATAGGTGAAGTCTCCATCAGTGTTTACAATTATATTTGCTCGACGTTCAAGTGAAGATAGTAAGTCAATAGGGCTGATGGAAATAGTTGGTCAGTGAGTTTGCTCTTCCTTTTTTTTCCTACTCTCATTTGTTTCCCAGCTTTTCTGTAATTTCGTCATTTTTTCTTCTTTATTTCATTAAAACGATCTGAGCAAGATATATCACAAGGCGAGGACGGTAAAATGTTAGATTAAGACCCTAAAAATGTAACAAGGATTGTACAAAATTGAAATGTGGGGTGAAGGCTTTCCAATTTTCTTTTCGAATTAATTGAGTTCTGTCCTTTATTTGATCTTAAACGTTTTTATGTGAACGTCTGACTAGTCCTTGAAAAGTAATTTTTGGGTAAAAGCCAAAATTAACTAATAAGTAACTTTCAAATTGATCTGTTTGAATATCTATAACGATGTACGTTCATTATAATTGTGGTGAGTTTTAATGGGGTTGTTGCTACACTGCTGAGATTTCAATTGATCACGTTCAAATTTCTTATGCTTTTTTTTCCTTTTGAAGAAAAATTCTTGTTTTTTTCTGTAAGTAATAGTAAGTTATAGAGTTTAATTAAGGTCTAGTTTAACTATTTAAGGACATTTCAAATTTACGCCGACTTAGATTTGGTCTTTCACCATAAACTGAAATAATTGATCTAAACAGGGGTTTTTGTAATGAATACGACTTAACTACTTCAAATTGAGAACAGTGGAGGACAGCATAAGATTTCCAATCCTTAATCACATATAAAGGTAATTAATTCGATTTGTCATTTAGGAAATAGATTTTTGAAAGGAGGCAAAAGCATTATGGCTCTTAATGTAAACATACAATTTCTGGTAAATTTATCCAATTTATAAATTGTCTAAAAAATTTTCATATTAGAAATTGTGGCGGGGTAGTAAAATCAGCAGCTTAACGTGTGAAAGGTTTTCTGTGCCAGCCTCGGCAATCTAAAACAAATGCGCCAATTTCGTTTCTCCAAGTCACATACTACTGAATTTGTACAATATTTTGGAGGTAGAATTGGCAGGAGGAAAAACCAATTAATAGAAAGATAAAAAAGTAACAAGGAAGAAGAATTATATCAGAAAACCAACCGTCTGTACTTTCAGCCTTGCTTACGGTGAACGACCTTTTCTAAACTGACACTTCAAACGCACTTCTGTAATTTTATCATCGTGGGCTTGGTTTGATACTGGGACAAGGAAGTAAGTGCTAAGGCACTAGCAGATGGGCTGAAAACAGCTCGTTTATTCCTCTGTTTCGAAAGCAGTAACACAGTTCCTCTAAGGGTACTCTGTCATATGACTTTTCTAGATAGATGAAGATGCAGTACAGTTTTTCTGCCCTTCTCTGACCTTTTCAGTTATTAACCTTAGGACAAATATAAGGTCATTTTGTTTCTATTTGGCATAAAGTAGAATTGCTGTTAACCGATCTGTACATCCTGCCTTATCCTGCTATCCAACACCCATTCCCAAAGATTTATAGTATGACTCAGAAGCTTGATGCCTTGATAGTTGGAGCAAAAACTGGACGTTGCCTTTATTTATACTTGAAAATCGAAACGAGGATCATCAAGGATTTTATTTAAAAGTGATGTGAGGAAACCATGTCCTTTTCCATTCAGGGATTTCCACACTTCAACTGAAATTTCGTCCTGTCCGACTGCTTTCCAATTCTTTATTCTGCCCAGTGCCATCTACATTTTTATCTGTTAAGGTTGTCCTGTTTTTCCCCTTATCCCTTGGGATTTTCGTGGTTCATCAACTTTTTGAAGTAATTTTTCATTCTGTTCAAAATATCCTGTTCTTTCCTTAGAGCTCTACCATTTTTGTCTGTCATCACCCTAACCTCTTGAATGTCTTTGGATACCTTATCCATCTTCTTTGCTATTCCAAAAATGTTTTGGTCCATTTGCAGTGCATCTCATCATATACTACGTGTTTAGCGCCTGAAACTGAAGCTTTTGCTTCTAGCTTTGCTTTAAGGTACCGTAATCCACTTTTCTTCTGTCATTCCTGTCATTCCTGCTCAAATGCATATTCTCTTTTTATATAAACTTTGTTTTGTGAAAATGTTTTTAAAAGTCCAAAGTCAACAAAGAATTGAAGTTTTCCATCGAATTTTCATAAACCTAATTCTATTGATAAAAACTAAAGAAAATATTGTATTTCATACTTCTTCTGCTTTCACTGGTGATAAGTGTATAGTGGAAATATATTTTTCAAATATTTTACATTGTAGTTCTTGGTTCTTTTGCTTCTCACCTTCTCACTGGACACCAGATTAGGCGGGTGCCTGTCAGCGAGGAAACGTCAGGGATGACCATCTGCCACGGTCGAGGTAGAGCTCAGTCGCGTTGACCTCTTGACAGGTGGTGCCCNTTGAAGTTTTCCATCGAATTTTCATAAACCTAATTCTATTGATAAAAACTAAAGAAAATATTGTATTTCATACTTCTTCTGCTTTCACTGGTGATAAGTGTATAGTGGAAATATATTTTTCAAATATTTTACATTGTAGTTCTTGGTTCTTTTGCTTCTCACCTTCTCACTGGACACCAGATTAGGCGGGTGCCTGTCAGCGAGGAAACGTCAGGGATGACCATCTGCCACGGTCGAGGTAGAGCTCAGTCGCGTTGACCTCTTGACAGGTGGTGCCCTTCTCCGCAAGGTATTCAGATAGGTACTGGTGCCAGCGTTTTAGTGGCCGGCCAGTTGGTCTAGTGCCTTCAACTGCGTAATTGAAGGCTAGAGGCAGGTGGTGGTCTGAGGGTCTCCTCTTGATATGTCCGTACCATTGTATTTGAGTGTTCTTGATTTTCACGTCAATAGGCAATATGCTGATGTTCTTGCAAAGATCGACATTTCTTTTTCTGTCCCATTTGGTCACTCCGTTGATCATCCTGACAACCTTCATATCCGCTGCTACAATTCTTCTCATGTTGTTCTTGTTAATTGTCCATGTTTCACAACCATATAGCAGGACAGGCCTGAGTTCTTGCTTATGAGGCTAAATTATTGAATTTCCAATATTTGTTAAAACGGTAAAAAATAATATCCTAAAAAACATTTTACAGCTTTTTACAAATTTTATATTGTTTATGAATGTCTCCTGGTCTCTTTAAAGTACTTAACTTTTACTTACAACAAACTATTCTGCCTATTGTGCCACACCCTAAGCACTGAAAATATTTATTGAGCTTGATAGACTACAGGTTACTGTGTTGATAAGAACAGTTATCTTCTTTCGTTACAACGCTTCGCCAAAAGATATGACTGAATGTAAATTAAAAGCTGTGTTACTTACTCTAAATCAACAGCCAGATTAAGAATAAACTCTTAATTCAGTCTGACCAACAATAGCATTGAGAACAATAGCCAATACCTAACTTTATAGTAGTAATTTCTGACATATGTCACATGCTTTTCTACATTAGACTGAAATATATAGGGAAATGCACCAGAAGCATTGGATATTCTCTAATTTCCTGTTCAGGTCCTACTATTTTTCAAGACTTCCTAGAGAGCCTGCTTGAACATTTTCTTTGTTATGTGTTTATAATAATAAATAATGAACCAAAATACGTTTTTGAGATAGTTGTTCTTACAATTTTGGAGACTAGGGCTGATAGACTTTAAACTAAACGTCAAATACATGTCATTTTACTTTCAATGGAGTCAAACGACTAGGTCAACTGTAATACGTCGAATGTCTTTTGTTTAGTAGTCCCGTACAAGGTAAAATGACTATTGAAATCTTTGTTCACAAAGCAGTAGTACTAAATTATTCTATTTGTCCTAAGAATGAGGTTTTCTTGAATATTATGAGCTTTACGGTTTTCTTTACTCTAAATGGCTTTAAGCTCGTTATTTAGAAAGCTAAAAATATTGTTACTCTTACTACTAACGATTCATGTTAGCGACCGGTTATTGCGAGCACTCTGGTTGACTGCCAAATACATGGCTGACTAAGTTTTACGCTCTGCTTGATACATCCATACAGAAAGAGACATCTGCGTTTTAAATCAAGGGCCCAGGCAACAAGTACAGTTTTGGTAAGGAGGTACTGATTTAAACAGAATAAGAAGTATTCCTTTCTTCTTTAGCTGATTTAGTTCACAGAGTCCATGAAAGGTTTCTGATCTTTCGTTTTAAAGTGCTAGCACATCAAATTTTGTTGAAAGAAAATAGAACAGAAATATAACCAAGCTTGGCTCACTGAGATGTGTTCACGGCTATTAAGAAGAGCCTTTATCAGGCAAGAGTATGCTTTAAAAGAGAAATAGCATGTTCTGTCAGAAATCATACAGGTTCCGGTGCAAGTTGGACACGTTCCAGTGAAAGTAATAGATTTCCAGTAAACATGTTCTCTGTTAAATTAGGGATAAGAAAAGTTTGAGACATTATGAGAAATGCTTCAAAAGGATGAGGCGCACCTTTCACTGGAGGAAAAAATATGTGTAATAGATGCTTCGAGGTCAGTTTGTTGTATCTCGTGAGACTTGGTTCTCGATGCCTACATCCTTATGAAGTTGTTGCTCCTCGTTGTAATATATCTTGTTATGAATTTAGTGTCTTACCTCGGACAGCTATATTGCGGAACTTTTTGATGTCTGAGTGTTTTCCTTCATAAAATAACTTGAATGTTTTCAAGCCTAAATTCGAGTCTTAACTTTTGACAAAACCTGTATTTCTGTCTTTTTTCACAGCTCCATACACTGGCTGAAGTTCCAGTAAAGCTGATGCATAATTACCATACAACAGAAAAATCTGCTGCATAATTACTATTAAAATTTTGTGTTTTGTTAAGGAAAAAAAGGTTGAGATAGTACTTGTTAACTGGAAAATACAAATAATGTGCAGAATTAAAATATCAATGTTACTAAATGCAAGGTCTGATATCATTAGGATATCAGCAAATGTTTTAAGCTATTTAAATTTTATTCGTATCTTCTTTCAGTGTTGTTACTTGAATCTTTCATGGCTAGCTTTAAAGTGTGCTCTTTTTTGCAATTTTCACAACAATATTTCACACAGTGTTGAGCTGGAGACTGCTGCAATAAGTTTTACATATACCCAGAGCTTTCTATCTGTCTTTATTAATCCCTTATGAAAATAGAATTGTCTTTTAATTAGCAAAGATTAAAATAAGAAATTAATCTTCTCCTTTTACCCTGTTTCTGCGAATAAGCCCCCATATATTTCCTAATTATGTTCCATTCAAGTGTTTTTTGAAGTTCTTTTAACTTTGCCATGTGCCACGTTAATATCAAACAAATTCATTAACAGCCTAGAATCGCTGTATTAAAAGTGATAATTGAAAAATGGCTTTGCCTACCGTGTTTGAAAAAATATCGAGTGGACATATTCCTTGCTGAAAAATTGCTGAATTAAGCAACAGTTGATCATCTTTAATTTACTTTTTGAATCGACAATTAATCCTTAAAACCCCTTTTCCTTTACTTTGTTTACAAATTTTGTACAGGCTAGATAAGTAGGTCTAAATTAATAGTTTACCAAAAAGGCAAGAGGCTGTTGATTTCTCTTTGAGTGGGCAATATATTAACGAAATAAGAACCCTGAGTTCAATTTTAGACATTGTTTCTTGCCTGGAAAAATTTTCAGGTAAAGGTTTGTATCGGTTATTGTCAGCTTTTCCAGGCTGAAAACTAACGAGCTATTTTTAAGCAAACTATTATCTGCAGCTACACATAAAATATGCTGTCATTAAGTTTACCGCTAATGATCTACTGTACCAGATATATTTGCTTTGCACCCTGAAGCTTGTCGAAAGAACCAGAACCTCGGATTTGGAAGTCATAAATTTGTTAGCAAAAAGCATTTTGCCCTCATTGTTTTTATAGGGCTTTTTTGTTTTGTTTTTATTCTCTATTTTATCAGTATGTAATGTATTGTCCTCGGTAAGAAAACTTCCTCAATTTCTCTTTTTGGATCCAAAAAGAAATTTAGCAGGTGTTTTTTTGTACAGTATTTAGTACAGCAGTTTGTTTGAAAAGAGAAAAATTGATAATAAGAGAGAAAAGCACTGTCTTTACTCTGTTTTATAGCAGATGTTATCTCAACTTGTTTAATCTTCCTATTTACTCTTTTACACAATCTGCTTCCTTGTAGATATTATAGAGAACACTGAGCATATTGAATTTTAAAGTTGCGTAAGTAATGCTTCGATTTTCTGGAGGTAAACCGTTTTTCACAAACTCGTGGTAGCGATATCAGAAAAGCTAGAAAATAGTCACTGTTGAGGAGCCTGAGAAGCATACAGAAAGGATGGCTACCAGCATATACCAGGAAAGAAAAAAATCGTTGACATTGACAACTTACGAGAATTTCCAGTTGTTTTGTAGCTTGAAGAAATTTCGTAGTAACATTTTCTGTCCGGTGGGCCTCCTATACTTTTTTGACTCTTTTTATCTGCTACCAATCTTTTCAAATCCCCCATAGCTCTTAATTTTCCATCTCTCAATACCCTGAATTTGTTTCTAGCATAATGTATGTAACAGCTGAATGTCAGTCTAGGAATGTTTGGTTTGAATATCTTGTTATAACAGGGTTTTTTACTAATCTAATCCCGGAAAGAACTGGGGCTCACGTATACCAAGCCATTTCGGATATTTCAAGAAATATTCAAAGTCAATATTGGGTGTAAGACTGACTTCTATATAGAGAATCAAAATACTTACACATGCACTTAACTAAAGAAGGATTTAAGGTTTGTTTTGGTTTGTTTTTTTGGTTTTAATGTCATTTTCTTTCAGGAATAGAGGCTCAGACGTTGACTTAGAGGGACTTAGTTCTGGCAGTGAGGAATTTCTTGGTTGGATGCCCTTCATGACATCAACCAACATCATTTTCTTTTGTAAAGTTCCAAATTCTCCTTGCCCTCTCGAATCAAACCCGGAACCCCTTGGTTACTGTGGAACTGCACTAACCATTAAGCCACGGCTCCTTTAAAACAAGATCAGATCTGTAAAAATCTCGAAAATAAGATCATCTTTTCTATCAGCTTGACCAGTGGTTTTCTTTCTATCATAACGTATGGAAAACAACTTTATCACATCTTCAACAAAGTTCGGTCAAAACCAATGACGGTAAACTGAATGTACGTGCCATAATCTTTTTGTTTTCAACTTTAAATTCTGAAGTTATGTTTGAAATGCAGCAGTGTAAAATACTGCACCACACAAGTAGTAATTTCAGTTGTGTACCTCTGATTCAATTTCAGATTTTTTTGTAATGTACTTTATTTTATGCTTATCATAGGTGGCTACAATTTTATTTCATTTTTCCATAGAAGTCACTCCCTATCCTAGATCATGGGCTGTTGCAAATGGGTATTTAAGCCAATTTTTGCACAAAATTTGATACAGCTTTAATCATCATGATGATAGGGCTTATGATTGGGGGACCATGGAACAAGTGTTTTACCGTAGCCAAAATACATCAGGGACTGCGTACACATGTAACACACAACGCCCATTCCACAGTTAATCTCCTTATGAGTGTTTTCTGTCGATACATGTATTTTTGTTCGAGCCAGCGAAAAGAGCGAGAACACCTTACTACATGACATAGAGGCCGGAAAAATCAGAGCCTTAAAACTTTTCTTAGAAACGTCTGAAGGTATAAAAAGTTCATGAAACAAAATTTGTTCAGAGTGGCCAACTTTTGGGGAAAATACCAAAAAAAAAGAAAACTAAAGAGTGCTGTTGTAATTTGTATATTGCAGTGTTACTTTGTTTTAATTGCCAGCATGATGGCCCAAAGCCCACCCTGATATTAATACACATTTCATAACATAAATTTTCCATGTTATGCGCACCAACATTAGAGATAAGTGGGATGGTAGACTTTTTAATTTCTAAAGCTCATGTTACATGAATGCTCGGTGGTACACTTTCCACACCTTAGTGTGGACGTCTATTTCCTGGTTTAAGTATTTTTACTTCCATTTTCCTTATTTACGGTTACATTACATCTCATTAAAAATATAGCCATTAGAGCATCCAACAAAAAAACTGAATTTAGGCCTACATCCTTTAGAGTATGTAGCTTAATTAACTGATCTTTCACTATAGTTTTTAAAGAAAACTTTGTTAATCCTCAACAGACAAGTATATCCTTTTTTTAATGTAGGATAAGATAAGTTTACTGCTGATATTTACTTACTAAAAAGGCTTTTCTGTTAGCTTTACCAATGTTACAGTACTAAAAAATCTTAAACAATCCAGTTTGCTGAAGGTCCTCGAAAATCGTACATTGCTTTTATCTTATTTTGTAGATGTTTACAAAGGAATTTTAGGTTTTTATAAAAATCACCTCTACCGTGCTAGGTTTAAGCCTTAAAGTTTTTGCCAGCTTAAGTGTTATTACGAGCTATCTTCATTTTATCTTCATGACAGTGTTTACTGTTTTACTGTTAGAAACTATTTCTGCCTTTGTATGTAGAGGCTAACTTAGAGAAACGCAGATTGGTGGGTTAGGTTCTTATTAATGCAAGATGATACTTAATGAGTCCTTTAAGTTCTGGGTTCACCGAATACGTTAAGAGTGATCATTGGAGGTAAGAAACCAATCTACTACTCCAATAAAACAAGATGTGTAGGTTTTAAAGGAAGAAAAATAATTTTTATAAGAAAATTATTCGTGGGAATGAAATAACGGGAATCAAATAATGGGAATGAAATAATGGGAACGAAATAATGGCAATCAAATAATGGGAATCAAATAATGGGAACGAAATAATGGGAATCAAATAATGGGAATCAAATAGTGGGAATCAAATAATGGTCATTAAATAATGGGAATCAAATAATGGGAACGAAATAATGGGAATCAAATAATGTGAACGAAATAATGGGAATCAAATAATGGGAATCAAATAATGGGAATCAAATAATGGGAATCAAATAATGGGAATCAAATAATGGGAATCAAATAGTGTGAACGAAATAATGGGAATGAAATAATGGGAATGAAATAATGGGAATGAAATAATGGGAATGAAATAATGGGAATCAAATAATGGGAATCAAATAATAGGAATGAAATAATAATAAGAATGAAATAATGGGAATGAAGTAATAAAACAAGGCAAATACTGTCATGGACATAATAAAAGATTAGTTATTTTATGGCACATTTTTGCAATTTTGGAGTGTGCATGAGGTAGTCTTCCTTTTTTGTATCCTCTGGAAATGTACTTTCGAAGTAAACATAGCATGAACTCGATACCAATGTTTATAACTAGGAACTTTATCAGTGACAAACAGCAGCATAAAATCTTGATGTTTGCGTACAAACTGAAGACTTTGCTGAGGACGTAAGAACAAAAGTTCTATTTAAGACATTAAGGGCTTTACTCAACTTTTGGTTCCTCTTGAGTGTCATCAATATATTCGTGAGCTGATCCATACCTACGAAAGTTAAACTCCACATTTTTGAAAAGCTCTACTGCAGCTTCTTCATTCATCTGTCAATGGAATGAAGTGTAACAGTTCACCATTTGCAATTGATAGCAATAAAGTTTATTAGTAATGTTACTATGGGGTTTAAAAATTTGACCTTGTGCCAATCCAGCTCTCTCAGAGCCCTAAATGCACTTCGTTGTAGAGTTAAGCTACTTCAGACCTGAGAGTACAACATAATAGTTTTACTACATCTGAAGTCGTAAAGACTTTTTGACACATTCTATGCACCAGTCAGATGTAATAATCTACAGGATAATTTTACAATGTCTTAATGTTACCTAATTTACTTATGTACAAATCGTTAAGGATCACTACCGTTATCTTTAGATGACTTAGTTTTGACACTTCTTTTTCAAAATGTGTTGAAGTATAATCAAATCCTCCTTCAGCCTACCATTAGTTTAAAAGTAGTAAAAATGAGGCTGTCAGGAATTCAATAGCTTTTCGTTGAGGCTGTTAACTACTCCATCTCTAATTGGCTGGAACCCACTTCAAGTGAAAAGGATAACCTTTGTTATTTTGTTATTTTGTTATTTTTTACTTTGTACTTTTTTATCTTTTTAGTTGTTATTTTTTTCTCTCTTGCCATTTTGTCTACGAAGATATGTATAAATTACGTAGTGTGCCACTTACCCCAGAGAAACAAATTAGTCGTGATACTTGCAGGGCTTGCCTTCGGATTGCTTCTATTTTATCTAACAATATTCAATTTACCTTATGCAGCAAAAATGTAATGAATATACTTTAAATTCACTAACAGTTTAATGGATGCTAAGTATACAATAGAAGGTGTTTCATCATGAATGAGAGATAATGGAACTCTCTACATTACAGAGGTGATTTTGGAACCATGGTCATAGTGGCTCTGACCATGTATGGCGATATAATTAGAGACCATTGGAAAGGGTTTTATTCATCACGCATAGCTAAAATTTAAACCCTTTGGCCAGGGGGAAATAACAATTTTAAAACAATAAAATAAGCCTGTATCGATAGCAAAAAACTGGTCTTCTGTAATGCTGTGAACCTACACAAGCTCTCGCACAATTCAGATCCAATTTGTTGTAGTTACTGCTCAACAAGGCCACAAAACATAATTTTAACAATCAACAAGGGGAAGAACAAGTGTTATTTTTTTAATACGGCAGCTTCTTGTTTCTTTTAACAAGCTCGTGTATGTCATGTCGGTTTTTCCCAAATGGAATAAACTTCAGTGTTGGTTGGTTCAAGTAAAAGTTACAGTTGTGGTTGTTATCAAAATATAGGGTTTGTTTTTTGAAAAGCTTTCAGCGTTAATATTTAAGGATAGCTTTCAAATTTATCAACAACAGTGGGTTTTCTCGCTACAAATCAGTTGTTATTTAGTACCGCCACATTGTCAAAAACAACAGATCATGGATACACTTGTCACAAAACGGATTGTCGCTGTGTAAACATCTGGTTATTGTTTTGATTTGAAGAAAGATGAAACCAGATCTTACTTGATAGGGAGGTACAAATGAAGATGTTTTTAGAAATGTAGGTAAGGCTCCAGTACTGAACGTTTCTGAGTATTAAAAGTTCTGAAAAGTATCTATGCTATGTACATGCAAGCTTTGAGATAATTTTTATAAAAAGACATTTCGTATGCAAGAGTAACTTTTAATCAAGTGGGAGCTCATCACAAATTTTAGAACTAGAAAACACACAAATAAACATATATTAAAAATGCAGTTTGTCGTTTGCGTTTTCACTGATATGAAAAAGATGTGCAACCTTTTCCTCGTCAAATTCTCTGTCAGAAAAAGAAATAAACTTCATTATTTTTCTCATAACAAAGCCAGTTGATGTTGAAAGATTATAAAACGAGCTGCAAAGCGATTGCCCAGTTTTTAATCAATGGAGTTTATCCTCTGATGATTCATCAACATTAAGATTTATTTCACGAGCTTTGAACATATCAATTACGATCACCTTGTCATAAGTCTCTTGACAAACCTTAGTTTCACTTAAGAGTTCCAATGAAGGATAACAGCTTCCTTTTTCCTGCGACGGTGTGGTTAGAGGCACCATAACGAAGCTTTTTATCGTACTGTTCAGTCATCACACATGTATAAAGATTGTTCTGCAATTCTTCGGGGCTCTGATGTATTTTGTATAATATTTACAAAAAAAGATGAACTATTGAACTAACAATTTAGTTGGTCAAGTTGCTGGAGAAAAATATCCAATTCTAATTCTTAGTGTTTTAAAGAAAAACTTTTTAACAGACTCTGAATTCAATCAAATGTAGTATCTACATATATTAAAACATTCTGAGTCAACAACAACGCTATTCCTTAATTATTTATTTAAAACCTTCGACTTATCCTTCCTCTATATATTATCACTAATACGACACTAACTCTTTATATTTTCCATGACAATGACAAAATCTGCACTCGCTATAAAACAAAACTCTAGCTTTCAATCTAATTTTGTATTTTTGATGTTTTTGTCGTTTGAGTTTTGACCCACTTCGTAAATTATTGCTAAAAATTTTCTCTAAATGTTTATATCTGGCAAAATAATTTCACCGCTTTATAATCGCATACAGCTGATTGCACGAAAAGAATTTCCTCGCCAAAATTCTGTAGATTCGCCAAATCTCAATCTTGAGAATATTTTCATATTTGCTATACATTAATACGATATTTTCTGCTAGAAAAGTTGATTCCATGATTTTCGGCATACTCACAACCAGAAATCTATAATTAAATATGCTTTTATTTTTAGGAACTCTGCAGGGAAGTGTTATTTTCCTCTTTTCAATCTCTTAAAAAGAAGGTTGTGTAATTAAGATATTGTTCATGGGAATTAACAAGTAAAGCCAGACATAAAAATGTATCACATTTGGCAATTATAATTTGATATTTAATGCTACAGTTTGAACGTTTTGTGCTTGTTTTATCAATGAAGGAATACAAATTATAATTTTCTCCCCAAACAGAAATCAAATGTTAAACTTAGCAAGGGCAGAATATTGTCCTGATGAGACACTGTTCTATGAAGTAAATTATTTGTTCGCTAGTCTGCATTATGTTACTTGTGTAAAAATATACATATACAAAGGTGTTTGATGGAAATTATTAGTACGATACGATGAGTAACCTGAGGGAAACCAGGATGAAAAGCTTGCAATGAGAGTACAAAAGAAAAACGTGAAAATTGAAATTCTAGTTTGTGATACAGTTACTGTCCAATATAGTGTATTTTTAATTTTCTTCACTAAAATGAATAAAAATGTTGCATGTATTCGTAATAGGAGAAAATTACACAAAGAAAATGACTTGTGAAAGACTATAAAGACGTATTACAGAGCATGAATGTATTGCATCAAAATTGTTTTCAAGAAGAGTGCGACGTTCTACTAATGATATGTGTTTATGCAAGACGATGGAGAAAATGGGCAGAGGTGTGATTATAAAAAGACATAAGGGATGCAACAAACAACTTTCTTCTCTTAGTATATTTTTGACTAGTACATTAATTATAATAATAACTATAAGAAAATACTACTTTAAGAAAAAGTTGTGTTATAAAGCTCCCTACCGATCCTCGTTGTTTTTCATCTTGCACTGTCACCTCATCTTTCTCCGCTTAAATATCCTACTACCTAACAATTTCTCTATCTCCATGCAGCACCTGTATGTTATAAGGGTTACCAAATGATTACAGTGATATCATTGCTCCGAATAAATTGATATACCGTTCATATTATGTAGACCACATAATAACGAAATACATTTTTGCGTATTAAACTTAAAGCTAGACAAGCTGTACAGTAAGAGGAGTGGAAATAATAATAATTCAATGAGTTATAATAGTAGTAATAGTAGTAGAAATAGTAATAGTAATAATAATAGTCGTAATTGTAGCAGTGGCAATAATAGTAGTAATAGTAATTCTAGTAGCTATGATAGTAGTAGCAATAGTAGTAGTAATTGTAATAATAATAGTAATGGTAATAGTAGTAATAATAGTAGTGGTAATAGTAGTAATAATAGTAGTGGTAATAGTAGTAGTAATTGTAGCAGTAATAGTAGTAGTAATAGTAGAAGTAATAGTAATAATAATAGTGGTAATTGTAGCAGTGGCAATAGTAGTAGTCACAGTAATAATAATAGTAGCGGTAATAGTAGTAATAGTAGTAGTAGTAATAATAGTAATAGTAGTAATAGTGGTAATAGTAGTAGCAATAGTGGTAGTAGTAGTAATAGTAGTAGTAGTAATAACAGTAGTAGTAGTAGTAGTAGTAATAATAGTAGTAGTAGTAGTAGTAGTAGTAGTAGTAGTAGTAGTAGTAGTAAAATTCTCTAAAATATCTAATTAACTATAAATTAACATTTCTATTTATTTCCTGAATTATTAAATCAGCTTTAAGCAGTTTTAGATTCTTAGACTGAATTATTATAGTGTATTTATTTTACATAATTTTACATAATTTCGGTTTACAATGGCACATCTTAAGCAGGTAGCAATTACTTTGTGAAAAATAGTACCTTTTTAGAATCATGCAAGACCTTTCATAAAATATTTTTAAAGACTATAAAGTTAAAAAAATTAATTTCACCTGTGATTAGAACAGCTTTACTGTACTTAGTATTTCACCAATAAGTTTATATTTCAATGTGATTTTTTTACTTCGGTTAAAACCTGAAAAATATGTTTAGGTAGTGAGGACATTTCAAATGTTATCTGGTAAACATCACCTTTTAAAGGAAAAAGTTTAAATGCACTTAGATGTTTTATCTTGGGATGCAGCAAGGTAAGGTGACATTTTGGCGGAGGAATTCATTTGGAATCAACGGCATAATTCACACGGACGCTATGCGGACGAACCCCAATCAAGGTCAACGGATAGGGCCCATCAGTCTTATAATCAGATTACTGCTATATACAGGTCTGGCAAACCGTATATCATTGGTTTTACCTGCTATTTGATAGAATTTTGACACAGCTTAACGACAGCTCCAAGGTTAAAGCCCTTGTCACTCAACCAATCAAACTGTTAGACATTGNCAAGGTTAAAGCCCTTGTCACACAAACTATGTCAAAATTCACCGTGACCTCAAGGAATCGGATGAGCCTAAGAAAAGAAGATGTTTTAAAACTTGTTTCAAGATCTTTGCTAAAGTTTGCTATTTGCATTCAACTTTGTAAAACATTCTGCAGTTGTGAGTTACCAAAAAACCTATTAATACCTTCTCTGGTCAAGCTGTTCATCCTTCGCTAATATCAATTTACTTCGGTTAAAAACCTGAAAAATATATTCATGTAGTGAGGACATTTCAAATGTTATCTAGTAAAACAACACCTTCTAGAGGAAAAAATTTTAATGCACTTAGATGTTTTAAAACTTGTTTAATGGTATTTGCTAAACTTTGCTATTTGCATCCAACTTTGTAAAACATTCTGCAGTTGTGAGTTACCAAAAAATCTATTAATACCTTCTCTGGTCAAGCTGTTCATCCTTCGCTAATATCAATTTACTTCGGTTAAAAACCTGAAAAATATATTCATGTAGTGAGGACATTTCAAATGTTATCTAGTAAAACAACACCTTCTAGAGGAAAAAATTTTAATGCACTTAGATGTTTTAAAACTTGTTTAATGGTATTTGCTAAACTTTGCTATTTGCATCCAACTTTGTAAAACATTCGCTAGTTGTAAGTTAGCAAAAAAAACCTATTAATTCCGTGTCTGGTAAAGCTGTTCATCCTTCGCTGTCATTTGTATAAAGCGAATTCTAAGATTCACTTATCAGTGATGTTTGGAACTATAGCACAACAAAAGTGAACATTGAATGGCTAATTACATTGTTGGGAGAGTCTACCTTGCCTGGAGCATCAGTATAACTTCATTCTCGTTCAGTTCCATTAAAAACATGAAAAAATATTCAATTTTATTCTACATAAAGTAGAATATTCCAATAATGTAACTTTGTATTCATTTGTGTCCTTAACTAGAGGAGGATTTTTGAAACGTTCTTTGCATTTGAAACTCACTGACTATTTTATTATTTGTCCAGTTTAAGCTCATAACGTTTTAGAAAATCACTATCTCGGACAACAACTGTCGAAAACAAGTACAATTACAAATTTCTCGTACTTTCAGAGCATCATTCTTACAGCATTTCGTTGAGCTTTATTGCCATTGTGAAAGGTCTATTAATTAATACTTTCTTTCCGTTTAGCTATTAAGCTTGGACTATTCAGCTACAACCTTTCCCCTGGCTTTACCATCATCATCATGATCTACAGGCAAAGGGGCTCTTGGTGCACTTTATTTGATTTCACGATGTCCTCTCCCAGGTTTCTTTTTTTTCCCAATCTTTGTTGTATTATAGGCAGTTAAATTTGTTCAGTTAAAGCTGTCTGAAATATTGTTTTTCCTTATTTTCCCCCAACGCTTCATCCAAGCATTCGGCCATGGAAGTTTCTATTTACTGTCATGCCCGGGGACATTTTAAAGCAGCTCATTTTTGGTTTTTAACCAAAGAAGAGTTTTTAGGTTCTATCTCTTCTGAAATATTTTATTTTTTCTGTGTGCAGTATACCGGATCTGTAAGTCCGGCTTTAACATTTTGTTTCCAATGCATTCATTCTCTTTTTAGAATCTGTAGCCAATGTCCAAGAATCCAAACCATCCGCCACCGTGGAAGTTACAGCAGTCCTCAAAAGTCACAATTTTTCTTTTGTTGGGATGCCTTTTTCCTTTCAAATTGGTTTTAGTTTGTACTAGTCTTCACAGTACTGTTTCCATCTATCTTTTTCATTTTTTATCTTTAACAATGAAATAGTTTGGTCTCCATTCAAATTTAAGTATTATTTTCATTTTCAGAGCACGTTTTGTGTTCTATGATTGTAACATTTATCTTTATCTGCACACTTCTTATTTATTCAAGCTTCTTTAATGGCCCTTACTTCTTTATTTTGTTTGGCATTTGCTATCTATATTTCTGGCATATGCGTCATTGTCAAATTTTCCTTGTTTAAGATTTCTTCGTGAGTCACATTTTTTGAGGAATTGCAAAAGTAGCAAAACAAACCCAGAATTTTTCTAAGACTGTCGTAGAAATTACAAGATACAATATGATTTTAACCAATTATTGAAATCCAAAACATAACAAATACAAGAAAATGCTAATTGTCGTCATCAACCTTTGGATACTCTATCACACCTAATATCACTAACTCTTTTGCAGCATTTTACTTCCTAATGAGCCTTCGAGAAAGCCTTGATTTCTGGAAGATTTCTTTGGCAAAATCGCTGCTCCAGAAACTTGACTTTACTGTCCTATCGATGTGTCAAGTTAAATATGGTTATGACTATTGTGAACTTTTATAAGCAGCATGCACATATAGGTTAATACTCAAATAAAAATACCAAGATACCATCCTTTTTCGTAGTCCTGTCAGTACCATTTATTTTAATAACGTAAGCTATTGCGTAAAAGTAAATCCTTTCAAACGGAAGGGTGACAAACACTGAAGGTTTTCTTCATTATTTACACTATAAATGATACGGATATAGCACATAAGTAAGAAAAAAGACAGTAAAAATTGTTAACAACAGGATAAAAACAAGGGGTATATAAAGCATTCTTAGTATCTAATCTTCAATAATGATCTTCCCTTAGTTTATAGTTAGCATTCTCCCTCTTTGAAAGCTCCTTTTTAATACTGTGACACAACTGTGAAATTGAAAGTTTTTATAAGACATTTTCCTTATATATATTTGATTGAGGTTTCATTGTATTCTTCAGCTTCCTTATATAGTATTTTCATTGTATCTTTTAAATATCCTTATATAGAAGTATAATTAATATTATACTATATATTATATATTATATTATAAATATAATAAAATTATTAGTATAATTTAATCACGTGATATTTAGGTCTCGTGGCCCTAGTTTTTTTGCAAAATTTAATATCGTTTTTTCAGTAGTCTTCATTTAAAGAAAAGGAGATGGCGTGTGACTTAAATTTAAAGATAATTCTATATTTTCTGTGTTGCTGCCAAAGAATATTGCCATTTTTCTTAAGCCTAGGGGACAAACATAACCGAAGGTTTTACAACAACATTCAAGACTTTTTGTGCGTTTTTAAGCCCAATTTTCTCTCTACCACTAAATGTTTTTATTTATTTTATCAAATCAGTCTTACTGGGACACAGAAATTGACCATTCCTAAAGTCAAATAAAACTGACATATCAGCAAGTCATTTTGTACTGTTAAAAATTAAGGTGCAATGAGTCTCCTATTCCAAAACAGGGCTTTAGTCATCCAACGTCTGGGATCAAATATGTTCCTGTATAATATTTTGCGATTTGTTTATCAGTATATTTAAACGAAAATCCATCTTTCACTTTTTATTATGAATTCAAAGTGAAAAATACATGGCGGCATATTTTGCCTGATGGTACTTCCTTCTTTTAAACTCCAAAACAGCTGTAAATACTTTCTTTTTTCAATCAGTCTAGGTAATCAGATTAGTCTGGATGGTATTATCCTATTTTAAGAGCAGTAAGGTCAATACGTTTATAAATATATTCAAAAAAGCTTGTTTTTATTTTATTAGCTTTGTTAGATTAGAATAAATTACCCTGTGACATTTAATAAAAATCTTTGCATTGTCATAATACCCATGATGTTATTTCCTTCCCCTGGATTTTAATCAGTTGTAGTTTTTTAGTCAGTCTAGACAATTATTATCTTAACCAGAACGTTTTTGATGGCATCTACCAATTTCTAGAGTAATAAGTACACTTACAACTACCTTAAGTGCATTTTCTACTAGTTTTTAACCCTTTACGTAAAAGTCGCTCATTCGAGTTGTTCTTCACCTCAGGTCAATCTTTTTCTCCGCCCCACCTAACTTTAAGTAGTGTAGACCTGTTGTTTTACGTATTGTCGTAAATACAATTACTCGAGAGTCTTTTAAGTCTTTTGACTAAGATGAAGTGTAGAGGTCCTTTCTCTACCCTTGAAAAAAATTGGGTTATTTACTTACTTGCCAGCTAAGGAAGGATTGACTTATTTTATAGTATTTGTCTGAAAATTAAAAGATTGAAACCAAAATAAGTGAGATTTGTGAAGAAAAGCAAGGATATCCAATTGTCCTAGGTTATATTCTGTGGGGCTCAAAGAGTAAAGACAACCAAAATCGAGCACATTACAACCGTGCACCTTTCTCTTAACTTTTTCTGGCAAAGAAGCCAAGGGTCTACATTCCTCTACCTTTACTTATAGCGTCGCTTTAAGGTTTATGAATATGTGTAGTGTTATAACTATGATTTAAGATTTTGCGTTTTCACTCAATCATACCCTCCAAAATGTTTCCAGAAAGAGTATCATAACAAATATGCCTGTATCTTCTCAAAGCTGGGTACACCTGAGACGAATATGTTCTGTTTTATAGTTATCTTTTGCAACGTAAGCTTTTCATAGAAAGCAACAGCCATTGGTCGAGTTATACCTTTAAATATCTATACCTGCTAGGTTTGGGAATGCAAATGTTTATTTAAATGAGATTTATTTTGTAAATCAAATTCCACTTCATGAAAATACACTGGGGGCCAGGTTCATATGAAGCAAATTATTTGAATCCAATCAACATTTCCTACCTATGCACATGTGCTGATAAAGGTAATGCATGGCAATGGTAATACATTTTTAGGCATTTCCCAGGAGAAAGTGGAAAATAAAACCCCCATTTACGCAGTTTGCTCAATAATTTTCAATCAACATGCCACTACCTTTTCAATTTGTTCGAGAAGTTGACCATATACTCAGAAGTTCAGCTGGATGCTTAGATTTCTGAGGTATGCTGAAATCAGTTTATTTGAAAGGGAAAATAACTAAACTAAATTGCTAAGGCAAGAAAGGTAAACCTGTTGCTAAGTCAAAGAAAATAAAAAATATATTTTTATTGAAAATAAGAAAAAACAAGATGAAATAGTTCTATGAAGAATGCAATGCGATATTTTGGAACACACCGAGCACCGTTGGGAAGAAAAAGTGGATTTGGTATTTACATTTTTAATAAACAAATAGCTATGACTTATATAGATTAGCATTGTTTAACTTAATTTTATTTCAAATTATTAAAAAAAACCTATTTAATTATTAAGGTTATTCTATAATAGTAATGTTAATGTAGTAGTATTTGCTTATTGTTAGTAAAACAAATGAAAATAATTTGAATATTTCGAACAGACTGCTTTATGTACTCAGCCAAGAATTTATGCACAAAGATATTTAATTACTAGAATTCATTGGTAAGCTAACCCAATCTCAAACACATTATTGCTTGTTATTGTTCATTTTGTTGAGTTGTCTTGCCCACTAGCTTTTAATATTTTGAACTTTGCTAAAGATACCTTTCATTTTAGATCTTATTACATCGTTTCTGACCTTGTCGTTTTGGGTAACATTCATCGTATATCTTTCCATTCTACTCTGAGATACGACCAGTGAATAATCACAAGTCAGCCAAAAAAACGACTGATGGGTACCTTGAGATAGAAAGAGACCAAAAGAAATACCGATGCGAAGACGGAGAGATGAAATAGAAGAGAAATCGGGAATTCTATAAAGCCGACTTGGTATTTTTCAACTGGGGTGTACACATATTGTATATTCAAAACAATGCTTCGTTTTCACTGAGGTGCAATGCATTTGCTGAAAATTCTAACAATTTCAAAAAAAACATTCTGATGAATTGGATATTTAACAAAGGCCGGGATTGCATTAGGTATGGAAAACAAGTTCTTCAGCATGTGATATGTGCCAAAGCTACGTATAGAAATTGAAAGTGTGCCGTTCTTGTCTTAATATGTCAACATGAAGGCAAAACGGTTATACGTTTTAGGATGTATTCAGCATCTATGTAAAACTACAATATATGCCGCGAAATCCACCTATTTAAAATGTTAGGATCTAGTAAAAAAATACGCTGGAATAAAAACACCAGAAGATTTATGAGGGATACACTACACATTACAAAACCATTTCTCCTCCTTCTTCTTCTTCTTCTTCTTCTTCTTCTTCTTTTAAGTGCCTTGTCTTTGACATTGGCTATCATGATGTTCCAATTGACCCTGTTCCTTGTCAGATATAAAATTTCACTCGTTTCTATTCCTCCAGGTGTTCACCACATGCTCCCTCAAATTTTTCAAAAACGTCCTTTGCTGCCGCCCTCTGTCTCTGGTTCCTTCTATACGTCAAGTCAGTACCAAGTTCTCCAGATCTCACTTCCTCATGACGTTTCCCAAGAATTTTATCTGCCTTCTTCGAACTGTCCTCAACAGATTATTTTCCGTTCCCACTCTTGGTAAAACTTCATCGTTTTCTACACGATCAGTCCACGATATTCTTAACATCCTTCTCAAGAACCACATTTCAGCGACTTCCAACTTCTTTTCCATTCCGACTGATATTATCCAGCATTCACATCCATACAGCAGGGTAGATGTTACGTACCACTTAATGCTAGGGAGAATCTACCACAAATAGATGTGCATCTTTTCTATACTATATAGTCGTACTAGACAATGCCTTCCTTCCTTTTCCTATAAAGACATTAATATTTTAGAATATCTATTAAACCTGTAAGAAGATTCTACCTGTAAACCCTACATTAGATGATTTGCCATCAAGACAAAAGAAAATTGAAAATCGCATATTTTCCATAAGCTTTTGCTTGATCCTCAATGAATATTAGAGGTGGTGGCTGGAGGACTGACTCTTGCTGTTGGCTGAGTTTCAGATTACTTTATGAATTAATAGAAGTTATCGAAACGCTTGATTTGACTAATTTATGATATTGAGGATAATTGCAACGAATTAGAAAAGAATCTTCCATGAGAAACGTCCTCCCTCCTTTTAATAACTGAATTATCTCTTTTACATTTTCATGGAATCATACTGCCAGTTAATAAATCACAAAAGAAAAATATAATAGTTGGAGGCTCCAAGCACTAAATTATATTTTAATTGATTAGGACAATATCATCTCTTTACAGTTTAAAAAGCGTCATGAACCAAACATTAAAAAATTTAAACGAGATATTAAGTAAAGTTATAAAGAGATTACAGAACTCTACAAAACTGTGAGTGTTAGAAATCAGAAATGGACAAAAATTTTCCTCTAAAACATGCACAAAAGCAATGATTTTTTGTCACTCTTACAACTAACTGACGATAAAAACAAATCCAAAGAAGAACTTTAAATTATTATTATTATTATTTTATAAATATTATTATTTATTATTATTATTATTATTATTATTATTATTTTTATTACGATTATTATTATTATCATCATCGTCATTTTCTTGTTTGTCTGGGAGCTATAGCTCTTATTTTATTTTATAATTTACTATTATTTATTTTTATCATTATCATTGTACATATTTATACAAGTTGAACTCATCAGATATAGCATAGAATATATACAAAACTCAGATAAATGAGAGAGCTGTAAAAACGAAAGGCAAACAAAGAAATTCCAAGACGCTTAAATTCACAATATATGACTATATACTATATATTTTTAAATAGGCATTTTCATTCCGGTCTGCTTCTGCTTAATTGTTAAATAGCTTTGCTTTAACAAAAATGTGACATTCTACAGCTGGATTTTACAAATCAGATAAGAAAATTGATTGGTAGAAGCCTGGGAACTTTTCTCGGAACTTGTAAGAAATAATTTGATTCAAAACCACATTAGAATTTTGAGTTACTGAAAAACATTTGTAGAATTAGCTGTTAAAACTGTAAAAAAATCATATCATAAGATTTAGTTGAAAATAAAAGAAATAAATGCTATCTCGGTCAAATGATCGTTGATAGCAAGTTGAACAAATTTTTTAATTTAAGGATTATTAATAAGTCTAATAACATTTGACTTCTATTGATCGCTTTAATTTACATAAAGAGCATTATCATATTTTCATGATTAATTGAAATTTGATGAATGATGTCATGTGCTTACTGGGTAGGATACCTGTTGATTGTAGTAATAGATTTAACAGTCAAAAATGTATGTGAGTATTCAAAACTTTGAAACAATATGACTGTTGTAGAATTTTTTCCAAATGACAGTGCAATAAGTCCCCGTTAGCTATTTATTTGGACAAGCCAACTACAGACAACAAAAGATGAAACAGTCCACAAATAAAACGTAAGTTCACTAATTCATTCTTTTTTGAAATACAGCAGAAATTTGTCCCTAAAGAACATTTTAACTGGTTACAATTGAAAGTATAAACATAAGTGAAATTTATCCAAATTTGCTATTATTAATAAATATGCAATCCCTCTGGTCTTACAAAGAATATTATTCTAAAGTTTAACATGAAATTACTTTAATATACCTTTTTTCCCTTTTCGTCATTGAATTAAGTTTTGAAAAAAATAGGCCCCTAACTGAAAAGCACTTATACCAGTTTTGTCATAATTTTTTAGAGAAAATAGGTAATATACGGATGACACAAATTTGACGATCTGATATTCATTTACTTACAAGACATCTGCCTTCGTAAATTTTGCGAAACAAGACATTTAGGGTCCACTTTGAAAAAGTCATACATATTTTATTCAAACGTTTAACAATGTGGAATACCAATAAGAATAAATCTATATTTTTGAAGTCAAGTT
Organism: Morbakka virulenta; assembly: GCA_003991215.1. NCBI lineage: Eukaryota > Metazoa > Cnidaria > Cubozoa > Carybdeida > Carukiidae > Morbakka > Morbakka virulenta. The sequence goes on along the minus strand of RDPX01000081.1, from coordinate 2,186,480 downwards.
TGACGCTGTAGGATACGTATTAAAGTAAAATATGCCTCATTATTAAGAAGGTTATATAACAAAGTGAGAACTGCTCCTCACTGACCGCCTCTGATTTTACACTCAGAGCTAATTTTTTCCACGAGAACACAATTGGCTATAAAATCATTAAAAATATTTTTGGTTCAGCAAGCCTTCTAAATGGTCTCCACCTGAAAAATTAAAGGAGTACAATTTCCTAATCGCCAAAAATATATAATTAAAAAAGAAATAGTGCGCGGTTTTACTCCTTGTTGATTCGACAGACGAGTTCCGATAGTTTACTTAAACTTATGTAACTTTTTGTTACCATTTATAAATGCAAGACGTAGATGAACACAACCGCTTGGAAGTTTCTAGGCTCGTTCAAAGTTGAAGTTTAGTAGCAAGTTTGACTCTAGTTTGTTGCCAAGGTGTACTTATCTTTTAACGAATGTGTTGGTTGTTCAGTTGTAAACAACATCAAGATCTTTTACGCGAAGTTTAATTCTCTTGTCAGCTCCAAACAACATGGCCTGCGTTTTACCTCTTTTTAGGTTTAACGTAAAATCAGTTTTAATAGAGTATGTACCGATTCTTTTCATTTTTTATTCAATACTTGTTCAATTGTATCGACGTTGTTGTCACCATAGAAGATAACAGTATCATCTGCATCTGCATCTGCAGCAAGGTCGTTATAGAAGTAATGAATAAGATGGCTCCTAAAATGAACCTCTGTAGTACGCCACAGTAAATGGGATGTGGCTTTGACAACACCTTTTCTATCTGTACAACTTAAAACCTTCCAAAAATATAATCGGCGATCCAGTCCAACTGATGTCCAGGTACACCATACCTTGACAGCTTGTTAACCAACAGCCCATGACCAATTGTGTCAAATATCTTGCATAAATCAAGGTAAATGGCATCTACCATTTTCCCGTTGGATAGAACGGGTAACACTGATGAGGAACGATAGTTTTATGGTAAATCAGAATTACCTGATTTGACAATTTGGTGAGATCTTAACAGTTTTCCATGCGTTACGTAAAGAACTCGTTTTAATAAACAATTGAGAATAAAGCATAACAGTTTTGAGAAATGAATTACAGAGTCCTTCAGTAAAGAGGGTGCGAGTTTATCAAGACCCTCATCCTTGTTAAGATTTAAGGAGCAGGGTTCTCTATCGACGAAAGAGCTTGGTATTTTGCTGGTTGTAAATCTTTGAATGGTCACAATACCCGGTCTTTTGTTGAACTGTCAAGTAAAGTTTACAAGACGAATCGAGGTTTGTTTAAGCGATGTGACCACAGTTTTATAGTATTGACTGAACTGTCTGACTTTCATCCCTTGGTTTAAGTTTGCGGTTGACTTCTCAGAATGTATAATTTTCGTTGAATAAATGCTCTCAATTACAGACCTGAAAGTTCCAAGGCTTGTCGAAGTTTTCATTTAGCAGGTTGCGGTGAAAACTGGGTTTTCCGAGAACAACTTCATTTGTGCAGGTTTTTCGAATTTTTTTGTAGAAAATCCAGTCTATGACTCTATTGTATTTTTGAGCTTTTCATAGTATTTTTTCTCGGCAAGACATTAGGTTCAGGGGGTCCTTTGTAAGCTTTCTACGTCTACTTCAAGGAGCTCGAAAGTACCTGAACGTTGATGCAAGTACTATACTATTTAACATGATGATAGTTCCAGGTTTAACTTATTTTGTTTCACTAAAATCAAGGTAAACCAAAACCCAGGAAGAATGCTTGTTACAATTCCACCACAGAGCAAGAAGGGTTACAAAAAACGAAAACGTTGACATTGTACACGAAATTGCTACACAAAATTGAATTCTAATAAAGAAATGTTTAATAAAAACACCAGTAGCGATACTATCAACAGATACTTCGAGATTGCAAACCACGGAAGAGCAACAAGGAACAACAAAACAATGATAAAGCTAAAACGAGTAAAGCCTGAAATAGCCAAATAAGGTTTTAATGTTAATGGGGCTAAGTTATAGAATAGTCTACCAAGGGATATCAGATTGATCGAAGGTTTACCCTAGTTTTGATCTCTTCGTTCAACACAATGAATTAATGATGAATTTTGTTTGAATCTATTACTTTACTTCTAATACTGAATTTGTTTTTCGATAACAGGACAAATTGGGATAGCAATTTTTACCTACTTGTATTCATATATTGTTTAAATACTGAAGTTTTTATCCTGTTTAAAGATTTAAAAATAAAATAAATAAATGATAAGGATCGAGGTGGGTTTCTTTACTGCTCCCAATAGGTTACAGAATTTTTTTAGACATTTTTTCATTTTTTAACCACGACAGTACACTTCAATACATATTGAGAGCGACGATTGTGTGCCCTTCAGCATTCCTTCAAAATAAAATCGGTAAGTCTAAAAAAAGAGGAAAAATGCAAAATTTTATTAAAGAATACACGATGAAGTGTGAATATAACATTTTTCCAAGATTTAATAAGATCTCTACAGCGACAGAAAATATCAGTCTGAAAAATAATAGGAAAAACTTGCCATAATACATTATTACAACTTCAGAATCATTTTTAAACTTAAGCCTCTGCAGCCAATGCCTGAATGAAGTTTTCTTTTTTAATTTGTGCCCCAAAACCTTTTAACCTTTTTTCAAATTTTTTTTGGACATTGAAAAAAAATACAAATAAGGAATTTTAATTTGATGAGAAGTGCAAAGGCATCTCACCAGGTGCCAAGGTATGGCATTGAAATTTGCACGTTTTTCATTTTGATTTTGTTATAGCTTGACTACTTACTACTTTACTCAGTTCTTGTTTCATTGGGCTAATAATGAATTTAATAAATTAGCCACAAAGCAATATTTTTATATATAGTATATGATAAAGTAAAAAAGTTTTAAGTTCACTTAAGTAGAATCATGGTCGTACTTTGGTAATTATTCCATATATGTGATTTCCATGAATACAAAGTACAGTAATTCCTAGTAAATACACGTAGGTACACAGTACAAACCTTTTTAAGGATCTACCTAAAATCAGGAAAACTTGAAGCTTTAAGAGTAAAGAAAGTTATAAGGCCAAAAATTGATCCCTAGTACATTTTGGTTTCACGATTTGTTGTATGACATTTGCTTTTTTGACGCTGGATGTATTTGTAGTCTCATAATTATCCCACAAGGTAGTGGGCGTCATGGTATTTCCCAATCTCTTTGGGCAAAGATCACTCCTGACTGAGCAAGATCGTAATGATGTAATCTGTTGTAAATAGTTTATTGCTTCTGTGCTCGGATTAATACACTTAATTAAAACGCTATGTATTCCTGCAACGACGATAAGAACAAAGGATAAGAGCTACACAAAAACATATTTGTATCCACATTTAAATGGAAGTTTTGTTTTGCGAAATTATCCCAAAATTGAGAATGGAAAAGTCACTAGAAAATTGTCATTGAAGGAAATCTACTCGGCACTCTTGACTACAATTTCTTTATGGTGGGCTGTAAGGTAGAATGACGTCTTAAATAACAAAGCAGAACAGTGTTCTACAGGTCAACTTTTCTCCACCTTTCGGTTAAGGTATTCTAAAAGATGATTATTTGATGAAGGCTGGCTAGATGCCACTGTAAAGTTAAACATTGAAAACAGCCTGTGACGTTGTGATCACTAATAAAGTTTGCAAGCATGTACCGCAGCTTCGTCTGTTCCGTAATTTTATCCCTGATACCATCATTCACTGGCTTGTAAGCTGGTACCGTTGGAAAGTGGCAATGCTTTGTATGAATAGTAGGAACTACCCACTAGCTGTATGCAATACACATCAACTTGTTTGTTTTCACAAAACAACTTGATTGTTTCTTCTGTATTCCAAATAAATGCATACTGAAGAAGGTAAACCTCTCTTACAAGTTAAAGACAAGCACTCATTTTGTTGACATCTGTAAGTGGAGTGGAAAATGAATGTTTGCAATATCGTAATAAGTTATTAACAAAGGTCAAAAATCAACACATACTAAAATTTTTTGTGTAAAAACTACTGCTTTCCACCTGCCCTCTCGATTATTAACTCCGTTATATAAGATATTTGCAATGTCTATTTCATGAGTAAGGGAGTCTCATTGTCTCATATCTCAGTTACTTGAAAATATCACACTTGACTTAATATATATATATCTATTGTCTGTGGACCTAAATTATAGCTTCAAAATATTTCACCTTCACGTATCCAGTTTCTAAGCAACGTGACGTAGGAAAGCAGTTAATGAAAATTGGTGGAATGTTCTGAAGAAGTGTCAATAAACTGTTCAAGCCTTATTCAAATTTGCTAAAACCTCATCGGTAACATAAGCACAGATGTTATCAATGATTGCGTTAGGGTATATTTCGGATCATCTAAAATTATCTTAGTTTCGATTGTTGGCATGATGCGGTGTGGGTAGAACTTCTTACTGTACACAAAACTCCCCACAAAACTCAGCTGAATCATCTGGGTTCAGTAAAATGTCATTCTTAAGACTGGGGTAGCCGTTACATGTATCTTAACAAGCACAGCCTTCTTAAACATTTACCCAGACTAACATTTAAAGCATCAGTTATTTTCGTTACATCATATTGCACAATAAATTTCTAGCAATAGCTTTGCCCAAGCTTGGGTAGACTTGCATTGACTTGCTATAGTTGCAAATAAATTGACTTTATGATACCGTTTTTCAGATAATAGCCTTGAACAATCTTGCTCACAATTGCCTAGGTTTTCCAATCAATAGTAAGTAAGAGGCTAGCTCAGAGTGTTGCACAATATTTTGACAAATGAGCATTTTCCCTCAGGCAAAAGATAGTCATACAAAAACTTGCCCAGTCTTGCCCAACGGTTGCACAATATTTCCTTGTATTTACAAAATATTAATATGAATATTTACAAAATATGATATACATTTATGCAACTATAAATGGACCACAACTTTCTGTGGAGGGTCACTCTTTGAAGGGATGGTGAAAAATGTATTAGCTGTAAAGGACTGGCTTTTTAAAAACCTGTTAACATACTCTTTATCATAATAAGTATTTTAATCTATCAAAAATATCCCTGCTATATCAGTAGGAGCTACAACTGTAATTTCAGTATAACCTAGCATATACAAAAACCCATTATTAAAAAACTGTTTTGTGTGCTTTTTATCTTAAAAAGATATGACGAAGTAAAAAAAATCTGCTACAAAAGGTAAGGTTGAACTGAACTTAATATCAATAACAACTAGTGCACTTGAACTGTCAAAAAATGTTTTTAAAGAAACACTCAGAAAATGAGGCTTTTTATTTATCTTTTTTCAACTACCAACCTGAACCACACCGCTTGTTGAAAACATACTAAACAGGAGAAGCAGTTAGTTTAGGTACTAACACCAACTTGATGATCAGAAACACTTGGTTCACTCAACAATGGACAAGACCATGGATACAAAGATAACTAGAAAGCAGATAAATTTTACTCCCATTAACAACATATTTGAAGCAATTTTTCCAATGAACAATATCATTACCTGGAGTTGATTGCTACACCAAACACATTTCTGTCATGGTAATATTAATTAAAGTTCAAAAAATTGAAAAAGCATCAAGTTTGAAATTTCAAACTTGAACCTCTTTTAATACACAACATGAATCAGAATACCATATTAGCAATGAAAAATAGACTTTTCATATTAAAAGGTACCAAGAGACAAGAGAAAGCAATTGCAGAATTGCTCAATAAAATAAAGGAAAGAAAACTTTAGGGAAAAATATAATTCAAGAAATTGTAAAAATATCCAAAAGTAAAAACAAAGTGGCATGTGGAAAAGTAACAAAAAAGTTAATAAATAATGGCAAACAAGCTGAACGCTTTCACTTTAATTAATACTTCCAAAAAACGTCTTCCTTTCTTACCTCAAAAAGCATGCACTGACATAGTAAAGAAAAGAAATGACAAATAAATACTTTTTAATTTGGTTGAATAAATCAAAAGGACCCCCAATAGTTTTTAAATTGAGCAAGAATTTAAACATTTTCTTTTATCAAGCCTAAAGATCTTCACAAATAATCACAAAAAGAAGACACAACAAAGGATCCTGCAGATTTGAAAAAGTAAAAGAAATCAGCTAAAAACATTTAATTTCATAAAAAGTCCCAAGAAAATAATCATTTTCTAATATAAAGTTTAAAACCATGAATTACAAGCAAATAAAACAACAGCAAATTAAAGTAATAAGAGAATGGGCATCCCTCTTTATTAAAAGTGCTAATGTATGAATAAATTTTCTCTTTTTTAGCATGAAACCATGAACAACAAGCTTGATAAAACAACAACAAAGTATGGTCTGTGTTTAGTTGAATAATTCAAGGTAAGGAATCATCATTCCTCTTTATTAAAAGTGCTAATATATGACTAACGTGTTGTGATTTAGAATAAAGTATCAAGGTTGCTTTCAGCCCGAAATAAGCTATCTTTTAGTAGTCTCTCTTCCATGTAATTCAGATATAGATTACTTGCTCTCCATGTTATTAAATTTGTTTGAAGTGTTTTACCAATGGCTGTTCTCTGAATTGCATCGAATACAGCATGGTGTCAGATGGGATTTAACTCACATACCCTCACAGCCAGATACGTTTTGTACTCATTTCTCTTAATAGTTGTGTCATTAGTGTATTTTTGCCATGGAAAAATTGCCTCCTCCAAAAGCTCTTAACTTCGACTCAGCCAATTTGGCTCAAGCGTAGAGGACATGGCAACAGGAATTTGAACTCTTTCTAGTAGCCACTGATGCTGAACTTTTAAATCTTCAAGAACTAAGGCTTCTATTTTACTTACTTGTATTGGACTTCGTGGCTGTGAACTATATAACACATTTGACTTTGATAGTGATAATCAAAAGTTTAATTTAGATGTGATTCTTTATCAATTTAAAGCATATTGTTGTCCCAGAAAGAATATTACTATGCTTCGTCATACATTCTTTATGTACCACTAGTAAGAGGGCCAGACATTCCTTCAATTTGAAACTCAACTACGTAAACTCAATGACGAGTGTTAATTTAGTGACTTCCGTGACTCCCTGATACGAGATATTTTGATTTGTGGGCTATGCGATCAACGCCTGCAGGAAAGGATGTTGAGAGAACCAGATTTAGATCTCAGTAAAGCAACAAAGATAGGTCAAGCAGCTGAGAAATCTCTCAAACACCCCAAAGAACTCCAGCATTCAACCCCATCCTCGATCAATTTTATACATCATACAAAATGTTCTGCCTCTTCAAAATCTGCTACTCCTTAGCCTATGCATTCGTCCAGACAATCTCAAGGCCCTTCAAGATCATCCTCATCCATGATTAACCGTTGATAGTTTTGTGGTCAGTCACATAACCGAGGCCAATGTCCAGCCTCTGGCAAGAAATACCACAATTGTGGTAACTTAAATCACTTTTCCAGACTATACAAAAACAAAAAAGTTAAGGCTGTCAGGGAAGAAAATGATAGTGCCTCCGACTCTGATAGCCTATTCATTGATGTGATTAATGCTTCACCTAAAGAAACACTTACATCAAGATTATCTTACTCAATCTCTTCTGTAAAACATAGTGACTCAATCTCTCAGTGGTCAGTTCAGCTAAAAATTGAGAACTCCAACATTCCATTTAAAATTGACACTGTTGCTCGGTGCAATATCTTACCAAAAGAACATTTTCTTTCTTTAAGGTCAAGACAGAGACTTCTTCCAACACAAATTAAGTTCTCTGCAGACAATTGCACTGATATTCCAGTTGCATGAAAATGCATTGTAAATGTACAAAACAAGAACAGTAACATTTCTCTTATCATGTTCATCGTGGTAAATAAATCTCCTACTCCACTCCTGGGTCTGCACACTAGTGAACAATTGCAACTCATCAAGCGAATCCAATATATAAATACTTCCTCTTTGTTGCTATACCAGGAATTCGCAGACTGCTTTGGTGAACTTGGACGTCTGCTTTGCACCTATCACATTTCTCTAAAAGAAGGGACACAGCCAGTTGTAATGCCACCACGAAAAATACCCATTAACTTAAAATTGAAGCTTAAAGCTGAGCTTGACAAAATAGTCAAACAGGACATAATTACACCAGTACAAGAACCTACTGATTGGGTTAATTCACTTGTAATAGTTACCAATTTGAATGGAAAACTTAGAATTTGCCTTGATCCTCGACACTTGAATGCAGCTATAAAAATAGAGCATTATCAGCTTCCCACTGCAGAAGACATCATGGCAAGAATAACAGGTGCTACCATCTTCTCAAAACTTGATGCCAGTCAAGGCTATTGGAACATCCGCGTAGGTGAGGAAAGCCCACGTCTTCTAACATTTGTCACTCTCATACACTTTCATTTCTCTTAATTAGCCTAAAATCTTGAACAATAAGCTTAATTAAACAACAACAAAGTATGGTCTGTGTTTAGTTGAATATTTGAAAGTAGGGAATCACCATTCCTCTTTATTAAAAGTGCTAATTTATGAATAAATTTTCTCTTATTCAGCCTAAAACCATGATCAATAAGCTTGATAAAACAACAACAAAGTATGGTCTGTGTTTAGTTAAATGATTTAAAGATGCGAAGTGGGTTTGCTTTTTAGTAAAAGTTTTGACAAATAAACAATTATCTACTGTTGTGTCTAAAACCACGAAGAAAGAAGTACATGGAAAAGAAACAACAGGGTATACTCTAGGTTGAACGTTAAAAGAAGCTAATCGGCATTATTTTTAGTTGCTAAAAAATTCGATATTTTTTATTAAGTTTAAAACCATGAGCAAAAATTTATTGTGAATGACGTTGATCATTGACTCGATATTTGTGTATCCTGAGCTGACTAGAACTGCACTATGTTTGGCTTTGCCACTTAGTATTGAGTACGCGTGTCAAACATTTCTGATGAAAGTGTTCAAGTAGTTTGAGATGCCTTCGATGTACGGTCCATGTCTCACAAGAATACAAAAGAGTTGTCAAGATACAAGCCTTGTACACGCAGAGCTTGGTTTTAAAGGTGATGCCTCAATCTGTCCAAACTCGTTTTTCAAGCATTCCAAAGACAACAGAGGCTTCCTGTATCCTCTGGTGTGTTTCTGCATCAAGGGAACCACCTCTTGGCAGGGTGTTACCAAGATACACAAAGGTGTCTACCACACCTAATGAACTGCCATAGACACGGATATCTGGTACAATATATGGTTCCTAATGTGCTGGTGTGTACATGACTTTTATCTTCTTCATACCAATTTTAAGACCAAACACAGTACTCGAGGCACAAAAACGATCCATAATGAGCTCCATGTAGGTAGGGTCCACATTTAGTAAAATGAATAAAAATAAATAAATCTAATTTACAATATTTTTATTTAAAGGTACTAAAAAGACTAAGAATTTTTTTAATTAAACATGAATAAACAAAGTTACGGAAAGAAACCAGAACGATGCTCTAAATTTGGCAGAATACATGAAAATAAGCGCAACAGATCTTGTTTAATAAAGAACTCTACAAAATTAAACATTTTAAGCATGCATAAAAAGAATAAAGGGTAGGAACAACATGGCCTGCTTTGCATATAGCTGAACAAATCCAAAGAAGCTCACCAGCTTTAGTTAAATAAAATAAGCTAAGAAATTCAATATTTCCTTTTATTAACTCTAAAAGCATGCACACAAGAAACACAAAGAAAGAAAAATAACAAGCATTGCTCTGGATTAGGTTAAATAAATAAAAAATAATAGTCAGCTTAAGGTTAATCATAAGTGCTTAAAATTTCAACAGCTTTTTTATTAAGTATGAAAAAATACATAAAGAGTACCGGTAAAGGCAATGGCAATAGGCAAGGAACTTTGCATTTTGTTAATTAAACCAACAGAAACTCTAAAGCTTTACTTTGATAACAGCTACTAAAAGACAAACTATTTTCTTTTACTAATCCTAATAGCATGTGCAAAAAACATAAAGAAAGAAAAACAACACAGCATGCTATGCTTTTCGTCAATAAATCAAAAAAGCTTATCAGCTTTAGTTTAATCAAAGGAAAGAAATAAGTAAGTATTTTCTTTTATAAAATCTAAAACATTCATAAAAATCAGTAAAGGAAGAAATAGCAATTCATGAGATCAGAAATTGACTATTTTTTCTTGGTTAATTCGTAAAGCAAGCATAAAAAGAATGAAGGACAGAAACAACAAGGACTGATTTGTTTGTGATTGAATAAACGAAAAGAAGCACATCAGCTGTAACAAAATATACTAGGCTATCAAATAATTTTTGTACCATCTTGAAGCATTCGTCAAAAAAATAAAGAATGAAATAACAAGTTAGTTAAATAACAAGTTAGTTTAATAAAAAGTGCTAAGAAATTAATTATTTTCTTTTAATAAGTTTAAAAGCATGCATAAAAAAAGTTACAAAGAAACAACAAGTTATGCTCTGTACTTTGTTGAATAAGTGGAAAAAAACCAAATTCGGATTAATAACAATTACTAAGGAATAAAATATGTTTATTAATTGTGAAAGCATCCTCAAAACCAACAAAGTGAAGAAGCAACAAAGGATCACTCTGCAAGTTCTATAAAGCAAAAGAGGATCGACAGCTTAAGTTTTGAAAAAAGCGCTTAGAAATTAAAGGTTTTTTGTTAAGTCTAAGCGTACTTACACAGTTAGATTATTTACTCCTCTTTACCACCGTGTTGCATACAGCCACTACTAGAACTTGTTATGGTCTTTCTACTGTGCATTTCACCAAGAAAGCTCCAAGTTTACCCCTCCTGCTTTATCTCCCTCCTCCAGGCCTCCTAGAAATGGTCTCTTTTTCTTCCGCTCTTAGGAGTCCATCGGAGAGCAACTCTTGGGACTTTAGTGATATTCCCAGAACATGTCCGATCCACTTCCGCTGCGTAAATATCTTTTGTTGATGGGCTTGGTTTGGGGCTTCTTAAGCAGCTTTTCGTGTGAAGTGGTCTTTGGCCAGAAAATCCTCAGGCGTCTCCTGGGGCATCTACTTTGGAACACTTCCTGTTTAATAATAATGGACTTTTTCATCACCCAAGTCTTAGCAGCGTATAGAAGAGTGCTGAGCACATTGTTCTTAAGGATACTGACCTTTGTTTTCAGGCTGGTTGTCTTGGATCTCAAATGCTCAGAGACGCAAAGAATGGATGGCTTTTGAAATGCCCTTCCCAATTTCCTCCTCATTGTCTCTATTCTTAGACATCTTGGAGCCCAGTTAAGTGAAGTATTCCACTTCCTTAAGATCTTCTTACAGCTATGCCTGTGCTTGTCTTGTTATTAACCTTAAGTAATTTGTTTTCTTGGAGCTGAGTTTTAGTCTAAACTGTCCTTCTGTGCCCCCCTTTGCACTTGTCTTTGCCTGCATGTCCTATTGTCGGTGGGATAACAGGACAACATGGCGCACGCTATCGAATGCCTTTTTAATGTCAACAAATGTGGCCAAAAGTGACACGTTCAATTCATTTCTCTGTTCCAGAGTCTGTTGCAGTGTAAAGATATAATATGAACAGAACTTTCCATGGCAAAATACGGTTTGTAACACCTGTATCTGGTTCTGCAGTGCTTTTGACAGCCTGTTGTGGAAAATCTTGCTTGGTACCTCAGGAGTGACCTACAGAAGTGCGACGTTACACTAGTTGTTTCAGTTAAAAGATTTTCCTTCTTTGAAAGCTTCACCAAGATTCCTGTCTTCTAGTCTTCTGGTGCTGATCCACTCTCCAAAATCTCCTTCCTGTCTGCCGTCAACCTTCTCTTCTTTTAATGTTCTTAGAGCCAGCATGACCTACTCTACTGTAGAGATATCATTGTTGTTATCACGATCAACAACAGCTGGCGAAATATTGTCAGTCACTGGTGGTTCTGGTCTGCTTAGTATATTCATAAAGTGCTTTCTTCATCTTTCAGCCTTTTCAGCTTCATCGAAGATGAGGTTCCCTTGTTTGCCCTTTCCCACATTTAATATTCTTTGAGTGTCTATATGATATTGTAGATAGTCTTTAGGACTTTTTCCCCGGGTACATCCCCTGGTTTCTCCGCCAGTCCTTCTACGTACTCTTTCTTGTCTCTCTTTGCTTTCCTCTTCATTTGTTTGCCAAAGTTGGACTTTGTCTTTCTCGGGCGCCTTTTGACTCTCTCTGATCTTGTGCTATTGATCTTCTGCTTCACGTCCATCTATCTGTCATGTGTCCTCCAGTATCCACTATTCCTTTTTCCTCCTCTAAAAATCAATCACTTTTCTCCTGATACTTTTAGCGCCTGATTTAGCCTGTTTCGGTCCGTTTCTTACTCTTCTACAACCGCTTTGTAGAGGTTTTTAACTTCAAACCAGAAGTGCGCTCTTCCCAGCTCATTGCCGAGTACAGGTTTCTAAATCTCTCTGCATCTCCTTTGGCTTTGTGTAGCTTGAAAGTGACATCTCTGATAACTAGGTTGTAGTCATTGGCTACTTTTGCTCCTCTGTAGACCTTCACAACTCAAAGAGATCTCTTCCATTTTCTGTCCACAATGAAGTAGAGTGCCAGTGAGAGTAAAGGGCAAACTATACAGGACAACGGCGAGGCCAGCATATATGTACGGCATGGAAACAGTTCTTTTGACAGAAGGATTCAAGAAACAGATGAGCGTAGCCGACTGGAGGATGCTTTGATGGTCTTTGGGTGTTATCTGAAGCAGATGAGGACCGGGAGCAGCCGGAAGAAGAAAAAGAAGAAGAAGAAGAATGTAGTCTATCAGACTTCTGGTTGCTCCGTTTGGTGATGCCCGTGTACTTTTGTGAATGTTCTTGTGTTACCAAAGTATGCCATCTATGATCAAGGGGGTTTCTTCACAAAAGTCACACAGTCGTTACCCATGATTGTTTATAACTCAATGTCCATCCCTTCCGAGTTCTATTAAGTCTGGACGTATTCACCAAAAGACGAAAGAAAAGAAACAACAGAATTGCTTTGCCATTGGTTTAGTGAATCAAAATCTGGAAGTACCAGTAAAAGAAAGAAGATAATAGTGAAATAGTCAAATTATATTAAGGAAATGCGTTTAGCTTACAGGTAGGAAAAAAACAATTTTCTTCCTTTTTCTTTAGGCCTCAATTGACAAAAATTTTGAAGGACCATCGATTATGAAAGAAGACAATAAACAGGCGATAAATAAAATATATAAATAAGGAAAGATATATTATCTCGCAAAATAACAATTGAAATGCCACAACTACTAGCCAAAAAGGAAATTTAAATTATAAATTTGTTTTCCAATCGAACTTCATGATCTTCTCCTTACACCAAATGTCATCTCAAAAATAATTTTGTAAAATTGTGTGACTGAGTACGAATTTCGAAGACTGCTAGCGAACTAATCGTTTTAAATCATAAAAACTTTTTGAGAAGCAGAAACCTACCACGCAGGCTTTGAAAATAATCTTTCAATGCCACATGCTGTCTGATTTGCTATGTGGTCTAGAGATCTGGACATTAAATGTATAAAAAAGAAGTAACTGCAAGCATCAGTTGGTTTTCAAGGCGAATGTTGAACTTGCTTACGGAAGCAACAAAACCCCACAAATATGGAAGTATTGAAAAAAGCGAACAAAGAAAACATTAATTAACACGATCAGAACTGGACAGACCATATTTTCTTATCATGTTGAGGGACCAGTAAGAATAGAACATTTAATAGGAAAAACTGAAAAGGAAAGTATGTCAAGGAATATAAAGAATAAAAATATTAGATGGGCTTCCAATCTTGTTGAAAACAAGTGGAAAAAATTACACTACAAGAAAAGCGAAGGAAAGAGGGTAGTGTAGGGCTATGTTTGCTAACTCTTCATGCCTGGGTAATCATTAATAACAATAAGTAAATATTTGCCTGCCATCTGGTTAGTATAATGAGCAGCTGAACAAATAATTATGTTATTGTTTTTATGCTATTGTTGGTCTTTTATATTTCCAATTTCTAATTCAGCTATTCTGCTGAAAATAGATATTGAACATACATGTAACTCTCAGGACTGTCAATAATATTTTTAGGGCAAAGTTGTGGTTTTAGAGTAACTCAATTCACACATAACTCATTTTGACATGTAAAAAAATCAAAAGATAAATAGCATCATACAATCATGCTACGGCGACCAAAAAGTGAAGAAGCCATATCTAAGCTATAAACAAAGGATTAATTAGTAAAGGATTAAACCAATAGATATCCCCAACTGCTTACAATAGTATATAATATCCTATATTGTTGCTAGTTTTCTTTTCCTGTCTCAATATTTACTGCTCGTTATCATCATCATCATCATTATTATTGTTATCATTTGTCTTTTTTCTTTGGAATTTTTCTTTCTTAGCTGGAGATGTAGCATTACGTTGTTAGCTATTTACTGCCTGTAAATTAAGGTAATATCTTTATTTTTCAAACACCTTCCGAATTATTCAAGATTTTCCAAGTAGTGTTGTTTTCTGTAAGTGTTCCTACCGTAATGTGATCCTTGTTCTTTAAAATAGTTCTCAAGTTCTTTGGTCACTGTTCCCAAAGCACCAACTATTACTGGTATAACAATCACTCTTTTTCATTGACCAAAACTTCTGTATCTCAAGTGCTAACTCGTCGTATATATTCTTCTTTATGTCCTCTTTGTTGTATACCTTATTGCCCGCTGGTCAAACAATACCTACCATCCAATATTCTTCTTGTTATTATTATCATCATTATTATTGTTGCTGCTGTTGTTGTTATTACTTTATATAATGAAATTGCAGGGTCTAGCCTCAGTCTCATTTTGTATATTTGTAATTTACTGAACATGCTTTCGTTACTTCTACTACGACACAAAGACACCTTTTGATTTACTGTTGGGACCATTTGTCACTTGAATAACATGATTTCAGTTGAGATAACTGTGTAATCACAGCAGGTCTTAAGTTGAGTTTGTTTTTATTAAGTTGCTTTACTTACGAGTTAGAATCCATCAGCTCAACTAACAGATGTAATCCAATCGTCTTCTTTGGATTGAACATCTTTTGTATCATAAGCCAAATACCATTGTGGTTTGTTAGAACCAAAGAGGAAATTTCATTTTTACATAAATTTTAGGTGGTTACGATTTTCATAATTGAAAAAGTCTTACAAAATCAATGATTATTCTTTTCAAGTTATATGTAGCTTTCTTTTTCTAAGGAGACTAGATATCAATTTTACTATTGGATCTGTCTAATATGGTAGTAAATGCTAACTAGTGCTATCAGAATTTTCGATATTAGTAAGTCAAATTTGAAGGTGTGATGCAATAACCTCTAGCTATCAAAACTTTTTAGGAAAATAACATAACATAAATATAAATGGAAAAATTAATACAGAAGTATATCTCATTGTTATTTTTCAGTAGGTTCACAAATAGTTAATTAGAACATTTTCGTAGTAATAAGTTGTAGAAGACTGTTGGAGATTTTAAGAGGATATTCAGTGCATGACCTAAAGTACCAGGCTTAAGATAATTAAACACGCAATAGCAGCAAGCCCACTAAGGGTAGGTCATGTACCTTTGACATGGGAGGAGGGGAAAATTTTTTCCAATCACAACCAAAAAACTTCCCAAAAAGTAATGAATGTCCTTTAAAAATGACACATTCATATATTTGTCTAATGTATGTCAGGAAACTGCCAAGTATTTGTGTGAAATTAGGAGGTGAGAGAAAGTAAGAAAGCTCGGCTGAGTCACCGTGAAAGATTAATCAGAACGCAACAGAGTTTTACAATAAAAATACTTAATATTTTCTGAGAAGGAAGTTTCAGACCATCTATTCCCATATGGACCAGCTATCCTTTGCTGTACCTACTCGCTATCATTGTTACCGTTATTATCAGCGCAGCTAAATTAGTCTGGTGACGAATCTGTTTTGATAAGGAAATTGATCTTTGTCTCAGCTTTCTCTATAGTAAAACAGTTGTGAGATCAAGTAGCATACTTTTCACAAAACAAGTCTCTTAATTCGGTATCAATTTGATTTGCGGCAGACTTTTAACTGATTATCAGTTGTCTTACGCTTCACATGCTGCAGGTATTAGAACAGAGATTTAGTATTCCAAAGATAAGCAAAAATTAAAGAGATATGTGTCATAACAATGAAGCAATATCGTATCATCAGCGAATTGGATAGTTTTCCATTACGTCGCGGTTATAGTAAGAAGTTAAGTTCAAATGCTAAGATCCTTAATTTTTTTGAGGTTCTGATTACCTTCGATTAAGATTCTAAAAGCCATTTGTTTCTGGTCTTCAAGAATGAAAGTTCAATGGTCTATGAATAGTTATAATAGTCCGTTTTCTACATGTGTTGCTATCATTAAACCATTAATATAGAATATAAGCCTGCAATGAGTTGCAACGTCTGTGACAGGCACTATTTTCCACAACGGAAACAAACACAATCTAACAAATTTTGAAGCTTTTTCATTATTTTTCCTGTTCGGACATTCCATAACGATGATGATGATTATGGTGATGATGATGATGATGATGATGATGATGATGATGACGCTAATACTGTGATAATTAAGAGGAACATTTTTGCAGTTTTCTGGTCTCGAAGCCATAGGAAACCAAAAGTCCATTCTACCAATTTTCTTTTAAAACATTTTTACACATTTTCCTTGCCCTCGGTTAGATGGTTGTTTACATTTCTTAGAATAATTAGATGCTAAAATTAAGCTTCCAAAATAGTATTATTGTTTCAACCTTCAGTTGTATGGGACAATATCGACAACCTTTTAGGACCCCCTGCTTATTAATTTTCTCTACTTTGACATATTTATGAAAGTACTTTAGCGTGTAACATATCTTTTTGGAGGCTTTACATACATTGGAAATTCAATTAGAATTTGATGGTATTGAGGATTTGTTTGGACCATAAAATGGAGAACGATTTTAGGCTTATAGTACTTGTGCTTTATTTGTTTCACTGTGCGATATCACCTGGCTTTAGACATGAGTAGTTGTTGAGGTATGGTTGAACTAACGGTCAACACTTATTCATTAGAGGCTGTTTCAACTATTGCATCTCTTTCAATAAATTTGTAGTTAAGATGAAAAAGAGAAGAACTAGAAATGGGAAAATGTGTGAGAGAATTATCTGTGTACTGAATTTCTCCTATGTTATTGGCTCAAACAACAAGAAAAATCGCATTTGTATGCCAATAGCCACTTCATACTGGAACTGCCGAAAACATCTGGCAAGGCTTAATTTTTATCTGGCATAAATGAGATGATGACACTAGCTGGAATAAACATCATAGAACCGTGCCAGTTAACACCTTTCCCGAAAAGCCTCCGCAAGGAGGGCCCCGCCATAACACATTGCAGTAGAGTGAAGGGAGCGAAACTGGGTACAGTGGTTCCTCAGGATGACTTCAATGGAATGGTTCCAATGCTGGAGCAGTTAATTGGTTAGCAGCAATCTACTTATTCTTCTTTCTGTACAAGCAAGTCTTTGGCTTCGTTCAGTACAAGTACGGACCTATCATATATATATATATATATATATATATATATATATATATTTCTGCCTTAAAGTTTGATTTCCAATTTTGACGTTACAGACGGAGTACACTATTCCCACCACAAATACAAATGAAATCAAAAGAAGTAAATCCATAAATCCATTTAAATAAAAGTACTTTTAGATGAATTGCCCCGCTTCCTTTACATTTTTTTAAAAAAACCTTTCTAGCACAAGGCTTCTGTACTTCAAGGGAAGAAAAAGCAAATAATTGATATTTGAAACTGGTTATGACAGTAAAATGAAATAAAAGATAAAACAGGTAGAATTTGAAAAAAAAAGGTCACAGATGGGAAAAATTGATGTTCTTCTAGCTTTTTAATGAAAGCTTCTGTTGTTCCTATCTTCAAGAACGCAGGTGACCATTCTGACCCTCACAAATATTGACCTCTAAGCCTACTTTCTGCCATTAGTAAAGTCTTTGAAAGACTTATCAACAATACACCGTTAGAATTCTTACAGAAACTAGGCCTCTTTGTTGATGTTCAGCATGGGTATAGAGGATCTCGCTTCACTGGTGTTCTTTTGACTTTAATCATAAAAGTATCTATAGGTTTATGGATAAGGAGCTTTAGCGCTTGGTATTTTCAAAACATTTAACACGGCGTGGCACGGTGGCTTGCTTCATAAGGTGTCTGGTTATGGTGTTTGTGGAAAGGTCTTCGGAATTGTATCTGATTAGTATTTTATTGAAGCTGGCCGTCCTCAAAGTTCTATTCTCGGTCTGACTCTATTCCTTCTTACATCAATGATCTTTCTGGTAATTTGCTTCAAGTTATCAGCATCTATACTGATGACACTACCCTGTATTGACCACAAAGCAATTCAGCAGGAGCGAGCCAAACTCGCGGAAGCTTTAAAATCTGAGTTTTCTTTCAATGCATCTAAAACGCAATAGGTGTAATTCATTGGTAAGCTAAGTTCTTATCTCTCTCCTCCACTATACGTGCAATATCATTCCCATGTTAACCCTGGAGAGCTTGCCTCGCCTCTTGAGGAGTGTTCATCAATGAGGGTGATATGTTTGTCATTTTCTCCAGATCTTTCTTAGGATTCTTTATTTTCAATCTATTGGCATGTTTGCTTCGAGAAATGGTTTACGGTTTGTTCTTTGCAAGGTCCTAGATATTACCCTACGGCAGAGGTCATCTTGCATCTCCATAAATCTACTCTCCTCTTTCACACAGAGGATCGTTGCTGTATCTAGGCAAGTGGTTCGTCATCCCATCTTGATGTTCTTGATCTATTCAGAGACGTGTTTGTAATTTGATAGGTTCAAACCTTGCTGCTACTCTTCAACTTTTATCTCATCGACGAAATTTGGCTTGTCTTAGTTTTTACTATATCTTGGGAAGCACTCTGATGAGTTTTCCTCGTTCGTTCCGCCTCATTTTGTTGGATCTCGTGTGGCTCGTTCCTCTGAACATCTTCATGCTCATGCAGCTATTGTTCTTCGTTGTAATAAATCTTTTTATGACTGTTATTTTTTTTGTAGAACACGTTTTGGTTCTGAATTTTTACGTAACTATAATGTTTTTAAGTCTCGGGTTAACTCTTATCTATTGGCTTAACCTTTTTCATTTTTTTCTGTCATATCTTCACAGTTTCTTATTTCTTTACACATTTAGGGACGTTATGCATTATTTATTTCTTAACCATTTAAAAAAAACTACGGCGAAACAGTAGTTTTCAGTTCTTGTGTTGCTATCGTGTTTGGTAAAAGGTATAGTGAACACCATATTTAATCAACCACAAAATAAAACAGCTAAATATTATTCGAGTCTAAGCACAAATTCTAATTGTACGTCAAGTGTTGAATGTACAGTGTGTTGGCTCGACGTTTTTCAGCAAAATTTGAAACAAACTTTAATTAGCCCTTGTGGACCCAGCTTGCGACTTTTAAAAGTTTTAAAAATAAACGTTCATATTATAAAACATAAATATTATGTTCATAAAGATATGTCAATTTTGTGTAAAGAACTGTTGTAAACATTGAGATTTTGTTATCAGACAGGAACATTATGTGTGAAAAGAACTCTTTTCAACTTTGTGCTGTTGTTCTAACACAAAAATGTTTTGACTGTAAAGAACTGTTATCAAGGTTTTGTATTAAGACAGGAACATCATATTTGTAAAAAGTTGTCAACTGGCATTGAAGAAGCATGATTTACCTCCCCTGGGTTTGACAACCAGCGAAAAGAAAATCTGCCTTTCTTATTAATTTAATAAATAAGGGACCACAACTTTAAGTTGCTTATTTTACCATAAGCAGTAAGAATTTTATAGAATAAAATGAGCTTTCCAGCGTCGCACAAACATTAAGGAAGTCTCACCTAATTGTAATTCATATTCAATTCTAGATCTCTTAAAGAACCTGTCGTTTACAATTTTTTTTTGTTTTTATTGTAAGCGTCTAGTACACTTTATTTTATTGCACAAATATTCCTTTTTCTCCCTTTCGAGCCGACTAGACTTCAAAGATGTCTTCATAACACTTAACCTATTATTCAAAAATCCTAAAACAGAAAAACTCAGTGTTTTCCAATGATATTTTTCAGACCACACTTTGAATTGCTTTTAATAACCCATTCCTAAAACACTCATTCTTTTTTGTTTGTTTGATTATTTGTTTGTTTGTTATTTTATTTCTTTGATTGTTTGTTTGTTTCTTTTTTCGTTTGTTATTTTTTTGTTTATTTGTTTGATTTTTTGTTTGTTTATTTGTTAGTTTGTTTGAAAATGGACTTCCAGACCTTTACCAGATCATCTCCAAAAACCATGCTTTGTGCATAAAATACCAGTTTGAGGACTGGCGGGGTGCAGTCATTCTCTAACGGGCAGGTGAAGAGCTCTTTAGCCTTGGTTGACAATCACCTAGAGTTAGTATCTCGATTTTGACATTGGTCCCCATTTCCTCAATGGGTTGGCGTCAGGAAGGGCATCCGGTCTATAAAAATGCTGCCTCGTATACTATGAAATGACTTCTAAAAAAAAAATTATATATATATATATATATATATATATAATAAATAACCATCATGACTGTGCAAGCATTGTGGTTATTGTATAAAACATGTTATTTTATTCAAATAAATGCAGGACTGCAATACTTAATAAATTTTCTAGCTACTTGGCGGACCTTTCCACTCGCTGGGTGCTATTCTAGTTTTCTCTGTTGTTAAGAAATTAATAACTTTAATTCCTTGTGCACATTTTAATAGTATTTAAGATTTTTTCATGATATTAAAAGAAGTAATAGATTTAACCTGTAAATTTTATGAATGAGTTGAAGCGTTATCACTGATTACACATCGTTGTCTTTAGGTGAATATTTTTGTCTTGATGGAATTTTCAGTCCAAAATAACAAGATATTATTTTATCGTCTCGGCTTCACTTCCCAAATTATTGAATACCACAATATTGCTATTTTTTTAATACATGGAATACATAAGTCCTTAACCGAATAGCCCTTACGGTACTCTAGGGCACTGACTAATATACAAGTCCGTTTGACAAACTAAAACTTTCATTTAGTGCATACCCGCATGTCTCTAACGACATTCCCTTTTTTACTTATTGCACTATCAAATTTTCCAGCACTGCCTTATTACGGTTGCTTCTTCTCGTGTATTTCTCGTCGACAAACATGAGTCTTTTTGTCAAGGTGTCGTTAGATGCTCGTGCAGCATGTGCAGCCCATTTTCTGTTCTTTTTTCTTATATACATGTACTCTGTCATTGAAACTGATTTTGTTATATTCATATCTTTTCATTGTTGTATTTCCAAGTGTAGTTTATTCTCTCCATATCATTTTCGCTTTTCGCTAACTCGATCTCCTTTTTTGATGACACTCTTGCCATTCCGCCACGAACCATACGTCTCAAAAATTGAATATGTGCTTTTTGAATCTTTGCATACTGTGTTTGGGTCAGTGTCTAGGTCTCATAGCAGTAACACAACCTTCTTCAGGCATATGTATTGTAAAATTTCATTCTGATCTCAAGTTTTAGATGATAGTTGCAGAGCATTTTCTTGAGTTTAGAGAACTTGCTGTTTGCAAATCCAATTCTCCCACCCAGTTCTTTTTCTGATGTACCTGGTTCATTGTATGTGATAAGGACTCCAAGATATACGAATAGTTACCTTTGATTATTCTATTTTTTGGGTGAGCTCGTAGTCAAGAATTGAATTTGCTGATGGCTTTTCAGATCCAGACGACGTTTTTGCAAAGCTGCATTTAAATAAAACCATCAGCTTTATTACCAGCTCCTAATTAAATCCTAACCTGGATATTTTGTTCCACGGTAACGATGTCCTTATGCAATAAGGTATTTTGCACCAGTTTATGGATTGTTGATAAGAAGCAGTTAAACTTGGCAACAGTTTACTTAATTTTTACAACTGTACATTATTTGTATACTTCACTACAATTTGCAACCAAATCGCATTTGATCTACAGGGTCTTTCGGACCAAAAAGTTAGGGCTAAATTACTTGTTTCCTCCTGAACGTATTTTTCTCGATGAGTTTACCTATTACTCCAATGAAATAAAGATAATTCTTTTTTCAATAACAATTCTAATGGGTTCTATTGGGTGTAAAAGGCCTACCAAAACAGAGCTGCTTAAAAACTACTAGATGTGTCCTTGGTCAGTAAATTAAATTTTGAAATCCATGTATTTGTTTTTCAATAACTTGCTGATGAGCCACGTGATCAAACTGATTCTGAAAATCATCATGAATAGAGCCCGAAGAAAGATCAGAAGGGAAATTGGGAAGGAAAAGTGTGGTTTTATGGAAGATACGGGTACCAGAAACGCCATATTCATGATTCGAATGTTGGCTGAAAGAGCAATAGAGATGCAGAAGGATCTTTACCTGTGTTTCATAGACTACATGAAGGCGTTCGACAAAGTCCAACATGAGAAACTGTTTCAAGACCTCATAGCATTAGATCTAGATGGCAAAGATCTTCGCTTCATCCGCAACCTTTATTGGGAGCAAACTGCTTGTATACGTGTGGATAATGAACTGAGTCAATACGTCAAGATCAAGAGAGGTGTAAGACAGGGTTGTGTGTTTTCTCCAGACCTGTTTAACTTATACGGGGAAAAGATCTTCAGAGAGTTGGAAGGCTTATGTGGGATTAGTGTTGGTGGTCACAACCTGAATAACCTGAGATTCGCAGATGACTCTACGTTAGTTGCAAACTCTCAGCAAGGACTGCAGGACGTCTTGAACAAAGTAGTGGATGAAAGCAAGAAGAAAGGACTCGAAATAAATCGCAAAAAGACCGTGTGTATGGTAGTAAGCAAGAAACACAGTCCAAGATGCAGATTACTCATTGGGACTGACAAAATCCAGCAGGTGGAAAAGTTTAATTACTTGGGAAGCTACATCACCCAGAATGGTAAATGTGACGTTGAAATAAAGCGGAGAATTGGATTAGCAAAGGATGCCTTCAATCGACTAGGAAAAATTTTAAAACACCAGAAAATGTCAATGTCCACAAGAATGAGAGTACTGCAGTGCTACGTAACATCTACCCTGCTGTATGGAAGTGAATGCTGGACAATATCAGTCGGAATGGAAAAGAAGTTGGAAGCCGCTGAAATGTGGTTCTTGAGGAGGATGTTGAGAATATCATGGACTGATCATGTAGCAAACGATGACGTTTTACAAAGAGCAGGAACAGAAAAGAACCTGTTGAGGACAGTCCGAAGAAGGCAGATGGAATTCTTGGGACACGTCATGAGGAAGGAGGGTCTGGAAAACTTGGTACTGACGGGACGTATAGAAGGAACCAGAGACAGAGGGCGGCAGCGAAGAACATTTTTGGGAAATTTGAGGGACTATGTGGCAAAAAACTGGAGGAATGGAATACAAACAAGTGAAATATTACATCTGACAAGGAACAGGGTTAATTGGAACATCATGATAGCCAACGTCTACAGACATGGCACTTAGAATAAGAAGAAGCTGGTTACAAGTTTATCAAGTGTCTCTATACGAGTCTCAGGCAACAAGATCCACTACCTCCAGACAAAAAGTACTGTATATTTAAATGAAATGGTGAAATAGAACCAGGAGTTTGTATCATCATAAAGAACGAATAGCTCAATTTCGAGCAGCCGTGGCCCTCTTCACCAGCTCTCTCCAGAAGTTCCTGTCTTCGGCAACTCTCGTTGCTTGTCAGCCCACGAAGGTCTTTCTGCCTCTCTTTGCAATAGGAGTTTTGTATACGTGTCGCAAAGTAAGCACCTTTACCGGTATTGCAATAGTTGCAATAAATCCTGAAGCAATGCAGATGCTATCAATAAGAAATTCAATGTTCTTGTTTGAAAATTTTATATTGAGCTCAGAGGGTGCTAATAATTTACTTGATAAAGATATTTTTAAATAAAGGATAAAGCAGCATAGGGAACTCTACTGAAGATTTAAGTGAACATGTATAAAAAATAAACATTGATATTAAAATATAGAGAGAGAATTCTAAAAAATTATAATAAATACAAAGAAAATGAATATTAACATTATTATACAAAGAATTGCAAAAAAATTATTACAAAATAATGAGACAATCACTGGCAACTAATGGTAAGTATAACACATACTCTGATTGTAATGAATTAAAAGTAAAAACATTAGGTGTACCATTGCCAAGCTAATACAAGCATTATCTAAAGTATCTGCCAAGTATGTGAATGTCACTTTCTAGCCTTGAAAAATACAATACTACGAAAAACTTTGCTCAAATAAGATACTGGCTCAACACTCATAATTAAAACCCGGACAATTATGCATTTGCATAAATGTATATATATATATTTTAGAAACATTTTCGTACAAGCTCGGTTTTTCATCTTTCTTGTTAGAAGAACGCAAGAGGAGGTTTTTTTTAAATGCATAAAATGCATATATACCATTTTGGTCATGGGATAGTGTATATTTTGCATAATTTGGCATTTTAGTACATATTTCTGCATAATTTGGCGTTTTTAATGCATATTTATAGAATCTAGGACATAGGATCTTTAATGCACATTTTGGCAATAAAATCCAAAAATAAAGTGGATAATTCAAATCTCCAGACAAGCGACGCTCATTGACTATGGAACATCTTGCCTGGATCCTCGTTACCCTCTGCAATGCATAAGAGGTTGGTTATATTTAGCTATTTCCTGTGATCTTAGAGAACTTTTGATGCATATTTCCAGCTTTTTATCGCATATTTTGAGGGGTTTTAGAGCATTTTTATGTGCATATTTTGGATTTTTAGTGCATAAATATACGGGCTTTACTCATAATATATAACCTAATATTTTCTTTTTTGAAAGCTGTGAAATCTTATTCAAATGGAAAATGGAATGCATTTTAATGCAACATTTCAGTCAAGCCTTTTATATGTCAATATTATAATAAACATAATTTTCCACAAATTATATTTCAAGGAGTTAGCGGTAGAATTTGAAAGAATCCTGCAACGAGCAGGGTGGTAAGAGCCTGATTAGCTAGAATGAATTTCACAACTCACAAATCTCAAAACTGGAAGCTCCTACTCGTCGTTACACTTAAGAGGCATGGATCAACTTAATGTCAGAAAAGTTTTGCAGATACAAATAAAACCTGCTATGACTAAAAACTCGATTTTAATGAAACTCTATTTGTTTACGGTTACTTTGGAGATAAGGACAGCATATACTTAAAACTGTAAAGTGACGTGAAAATATGGAAAACAAACAAGTGTGCCGAAAGTTAAGTCCAGTATATTAAGTTGCAAATAAAACCTGTTGTGGTGAACTAATCGATTTTAGTTTGTTTGTTTACAATAAACCTGGGGATAGTACAGTTTACATACACGCTTTTCTTGTTATAAGAATAGTAAAATTTCGTTGAGGGTGAAGTATTATTATGATTTGACAAAATATAAGGGTGAAATATTCTTAATATATTCTTATATTTCAGTTTTTATTTTTTCCAAACAGCTTGAAAATTCATTGAATAATCACAACGTCACAATTCGAACGTCAACATTCTATTCGATGTCGTTGTTGAAAGTGTGTGGTTTGTTATGAGAAAATTCTTTTCTCGTGGAGTTGTGTACAAAAAAGCCCTCGGACATTATGGCTTCAGAAAGTCAATCAAACATAGAGGAATATAATTTTTTAAAAAAAATTCTTATTTTACTATATCTTAAAGTTTTCAAGAAATGTGTAGTTTCTTTTGGGACACCCGATAAATATCAGGAAGTATGTTCAGAAAGATTTCAGACTTGTCTTACTTTAATTGTTATAATATTTCTGTTTTACTAAAATTTTATTCTTATGAAACTCACCCTGGAAATATTCTTAAGATATTCTTACAAGTTAGGCAATTTTCACCCTGGTATTCTTATAGAAGCTATTTTATTTAAAAAAAGCGTGTAAGTTACAAATAAAACCTGTTGTGGTTAACTAATCGATTTTAGTGCAACTCTGTTTGTTTACAATAAACCTGGGGATAGTACAGTTTACATACAATAAAAAATTTCGTTGTAGCTTGACAGCATAGAAATACGAATATATACTATATAATAATACGATTATATACTGTATATGAACATATGACGATAAAATGTTGATCTCTTTTTCATGGTAATGTGCATACAGTCTTGTGCAGTGTATGGTGTATTTTGGAGACTATCAATGAATTTCGTTTAAGTATGCAGCAACCGTAACTCACTTTCATTAAAAATATTCAATCTTCAATCAAATTTTACCAGCTGTAGTAATTGAAGTTCTTGGTAAATCGATCGAACTGTCGGAATAATATCGTAAGAATCTATGTCGTTATTGTTAAACTTTGATAAAAGAAAGAAAAACTAGAAAAAGAATGAAATTAATTCTGCATGAATTTTATAGCAGTGGCGAAACTTTAGATCTTAAGACATATTCTACGACATTACAACAACAACAACATTGAAGATAAACAAGTCTTTAACAAAACCAGGAGTCTAAAAATAACCGAGGGCAAAAGTTTCCAATACAGACAAGCCCTCTTTGTTTGCACCAAAATACACTGGTACACACTACCAGACAGGTTAGTTCATATTATTTCTGTAAAAAACTTTCAAAACAGCACAGCAGAGCCAACACCAATTAGATCACAAGCATATCTTCCTACCGTCAAGTAAAAACCTCTCTGGGATTTGCGACGTAACATATCTAGATACAGATACATATTCCTTAAGAGCATGAAAACCATAGAAGTTGACAAATAAATGTTTCTAAAATTTTGGTTGGCTCATAACAGAACGCAAATTTGCCTACCGCAACACCTTTCAGCAGTTGCTCAACCTCCTTTCAAAACAAATAAATAAAATCCCAATAATGGATACATTCCAAGAGCTTTCAATTTTTCTAGACTTAAACTTTTAAATGTCTATGACAATTTTATTTTGTAATTGGCTTATATTTGTTGTAATTTTGTTAACTCAAATTTTTAACCACTTGCTACAGTTTTGGGAAATCCCACTCTCTGTGTCAAGCCCTAAGCGTCAAGCAATATCAAATGTGCAGGTAATTCAGTTGTTAGTTTATCGATCCTTGCTAATTATGAAGTTACCCTTTGCTTCAACTACCTCCAGGTCACCCTTAGGCAAGGTGTAGCACCTGTTAGCTTACTCTGAGACCTTGAAATACCGGGTTGACGTCCGGCGGAGTTAAGTCTGTCCCTTTCTTTCTTTTTTCTCTGTGTTTATCACAGAATGTTAATGAAAACATCATCATTGGACTTTGGATAACCCTAAGCGTCAAGCAATGTCAAATGTGCAGGTAATTCAGTTGTTAGTTTATCGATCCTTGCTAATTAATCAATGGCTTCTTTATCTAATTCACTTTTTATGCTATCCTAGTTACTGTCCAAGTTAAAATTCTTCTGAAGATTTGTACAATTTCCCCCACTTTTTCTCAAAGGATTAGTTTATTTTAAATGTTTATATAAGGCTCATACTGCAGAACTTAAGCTTTACTTTTTTCAGATTTAAGCAGTGGCGCCTCAAAATTAGGCCATAGGTCATGTTATGTTAGCCAATTTTTTGTAAGGGCTGCATAGTGCTTGATTGCTTGGTTCCAAAGCTATTGTTTTGGGCTTGTCACCTGCAACTTGAAAATAACGTTGTGGTGTTAAACAAGCTTTTTACACTCATCCTATTTAGTTAATTTTAAAAATTTATTTCGGTGTTGACCCAAGTCTTTACCATAACATTGCAACGCAATGGCGACAAGCTAACATCAAGCAAGACCTTAAATTTGTTAAGAAATGTCTTTCACTATAAATTCAGCATGTTCCCTGTACAAAAATCTGCTTTTGTTATTTTTTCTTCCGATACATTATTCATTTTTAAGGACCTGGCACAATAAATTATGAGTGGCTTTCCCTTGCGAGTCTTCAGTTCAAAATAGCAAGAATTGAGCAATAGTTTTGCATCGTTTTCTAGTCTATAGTGTTGCACATACTTCGAAATGTCTTTTTGGAAGTCTGATCTAGTTTTCTGCTACGAATGCACAGAATCTGTTTTTTACAATTAATGTCAGTGGTGCAACGTAGTCTGAAATTTTCCAACTATTTAAATATCATTTCTTTATGTTAAAAGGCGATAACTTCAGGTGCCTTTACTAAAGGGGTTATTTATTTATTCATCTTTTTAGCGAGTTTTCAATAACATTAATATTTTATTTAGTGACTAATTACTACGTATTGAATATTTACTAATGTACTTGCCACTTTTGAAAGGTCGGGACACTGCCGTATTCAAGTAGGCAGGGTGATGCAGACCCTTGCATGCTCGGAACTATTTTGCCTTATTTTGCTATGAAAGAGGGTTTTTACCCTTCTTATTATTTTCCTTCAATTGTTTATTTCAAATTGCAACCTAAATTATTTAGGTCAGGTTTCTTCGCATAAGATGATAGGAAATCTACCATATTCAATCTGAGTGAATCTCGCCTTTGTTTTTTCCATCTCCTTGTTCCAGGATAACACTTTTTTGCAAGATTACTAAAAACTGTTGTAATATACATTTAGATTAAATAAGATTGAGAGATCTGAAAAAACTGATGTCGAAATTTAACTTTTTTAATAACAAGGACTGATCTGCATCTGAAGCGGAAATACCTTTAAGCATGTTCCTGGCATTCCTTAATTAAAAAACACGGTAAAAATAAACAAGTAGAGGATACCTTAAAAAGTGTAAAAATACTATGACGTCTTTTTATCAAGAAATAACGGATACCTCTGAAGCACAACACAAAAGGAATGTATACAGCGTAGAACTAAAAGTTAGGCAAAAATATTGGAAAGTACATTTACCGGAATAAAAAAGTCAAAACGGTTAGGTATACGAAAAATATGCCTCAGCGATGGTAAAATAGAAACAAAGAGTGAAATAATAGCAGCTGAAGTTTTGACATCTATTACACCTTAATTTTAGGAGGCTTTTCGAAACGTTAATTTTGCAGCTAAACACAGAGGAAGGGAGATTTTCATTATGACAATACCGGAATGTTTTTCTTAGGACTGTGTATAGACATCTTTTTATGTATATTTTGTTATCAGGGTAGGAAAGGGAAGTGGCTGGAATTATGGGTTGTTATCAAAGAAGAGAAACAAAGCAATCAATCTGCACTGCTTCGTTAGGAAAGCAAAACCTTTTGGAGTAACATATGGAGCGTGAAAAAAGAACATAACAAAGAAGCTGAATGGCTAAATGAGTTGAAAGAAGAGACTGCGGTCGTAGAACAAAATAATGTGGTTATAACTGCAGAGAAAGTCAAAAATCAATGTAGAAAGATACCTAACTGGAAAGCACCTGGCCAGGATGGAGTTCAGGGCTTTTGGATAAAGAGGTTTGATGCGATGCATGAAAGAATAGCCACACAGCTGAATGATATGCTCAATGGTAGAAAGACAATTCCACCATGGATGACCTACCGAAGGACAGTTTTGTGCCAAAAAGACCCAGCAAAAGGAAATGCTGTTGATAACTTCAGGCCAATAACTTGTCTTCCGATAATGTGGAAACTTTTAACTGGAATCATTGCAGATGACATGTATAAGTTCATGGAAAGAGAAAATCTGCTCCCAGAAGAACAGAAGGGATGCAGGAGGAAGAGCAAAGGAACTAAAGATCAATTACTGATCGACAAAACCATACTTAGAGATTGTAAGAGGAGGAAGACTAATCTGGCTATGGCGTGGATAGATTATAGGAAAGCCTATGACCTTGTCCCCCATAGCTGGATTCTTGAGTGTTTGAACATGTTGGGTATTGCTGACAACATCAGGGCCTTCATTGAAAAAAGTATGGAAAAATGGAAACTTTTGTTGACCTCAAATGGTTCAAACCTTTGTGAAGTCGAGGTGAATAGAGGGATATTCCAGGGAGATAGCCTTTCACCGCTTATTTTTGTAATCTGCATGATTCCACTCTCCGTGTTACTACGAAAATTGAGTGCATCTTATGAATGGGGAAAAAAAGAATTCAAACTTAACCATCTGCTCTTCATGGATGACCTTAAACTGTTTGGAAAGAATGATGATCAAATAGACAGTTTAGTGAATACTGTTTATTTTTTCAGCAAAGACATAGGGATGGAATTTGGGTTAAAGAAATGTGGGGTGATCATAATGAAAAGAGGAAAACTAGCTAGATTTGATGGAATTCACTTACCTAATGGAGAAGTGATGAGGCACGTAGATGAAAATGGGTACATGTACCTTGGGGTCTTGGAGTTGGACCAGATAAAAGAAAAGGAAATGAAGTCAAAAGTAATCACAGAATATAAGAGGAGATTGAGGTTAATTCTTAAATCAAGTCTAAATGGAAGAAATAAGATTCAAGCAATTAATACTTGGGCTGTTGCCCTTTTAAGATATGGAGCAGGAATTATTGCCTGGAAGGTGGACGAGTTGAGGAAGATTGACAGGACGACAAGGAAGATATTGACCATGTATGGGGCTTTTCATCCAAAAGGAGATATTGACAGACTTTATGTAAAGAGGAAAGAAGGGGGTAGGGGTTTGATCAGTATCAAAAACTGTGTATGGTCAGAAGAAAATAATTTGGGTCTATATATTAGAGAGTCAAATGAGATGCTTTTGAAGGGTGTGAGAAAAGGTGGTGTTATCCAAACAGATAATTTGATGGAAAAGGATGAATTTAAAAGATCAAGTCATAACGAGATTAAAACTAAATGGCACGAGAAGAGAATGTATGGTCAGTTTGTTAGAGAAATGCCTGAGGAAATTGATAAAAAGTTATCTTGGCAATGGATTACTCGAGGAGACATCAAAGTTCAAACAGAAGCAACAATATTTGCCGCACAAGAACAGGCTTTGCGAACAAACTACATTAAAAATAGAATTGATAAAACTTCAGAAAGTCCCTTGTGCAGAATGTGTGGAGAACGAGCGGAGACAGTGCAACATATTGTTTGTGAGTGTAGTAAAATGGCTCAACGTGAATACAAGAGGAGACATGATAACATCGCTAAGCTGATCCATTGGATGTTATGTGGAAAGTATGGTCTCGACAGGAAGGAAAAATGGTACGAACATTGCCCGGAAGGTGTAGTAGAAGATGAAAATGTAAAATTGATTTGGGATATCAATATCCAATGTGATAAATTGATAGAAGCGAGGAGACCAGACATAATATTAGTTGAGAAGAAAACGAAAGATGCCATCATTATAGATGTTGCTGTACCTGGTGATTGTAGGGCACATGAAAAAGAGAACGAAAAGGTCGAAAAGTACCAAGATTTAAAAATGGAGCTGAAACGTCTTTGGTCGTTAAGAAAAGTGAAAGTGGTACCAGTAGTTGTTGGTGCCTTAGGCTGTGTGAGCAAAAGATTTAATAGCTGGATGGAAATGTTAGGTCTTAGTAAATGTTGGATTTGTGCAAAAAACACCCTTATTGGGATCTGCGAGGATAATTAGAAAAGTAATGGTTATTTGAAAGAAGCCTCTTGGCCCTTGGCCACTAGTTGTGGCTCGCCCAAGAGGAAAATACTCAGCAATACGAACAGCCTGTGCGAAAGCTTTAAAACCACTAATAATAATCAGGAAGTTTTGCAAAAATTGAGAATATGAAACAATTGTTTCATGTAATTATTCTAACATACTAAGTTATTGGAAGTTAGAGGAGAGATATTGTGGTGAGTGTTTGATAGAAAAGAGAGAAAGAAGAATAAAGTGGACATGTTTCATATAAGAGGTAATCATTTTGTTACAAATATTAAAGAAGAGTATGAAAATTATAAGAGGGAACGTATGACATTGTGGAGGCCCTGTAAAATCAAAGTTTTCGTAGGTGTTCTTTAAATGATGACGAAATGCCTAACAATTTTGGTTAAAGATTCCGGTTGCTATATTTGTCATAGGTTTGAGACAGAAACCATGCCTTTTTGATACTCCTGGGCTTGTAAAGAAAGTGTTGAAGACCTAATGATATTGTGTATAACTTGGCTGATAGGATGTAAACTATTGACATATCAGTACGACCGAGAAAAATGAAAAAAAGGTATAAAAAACCCTGAAACGATCGAAAAAGCTAAGAAAAATCTGCACAGAAGCCTACCACGATTAACCCACATTGAAAAGGGTTATTATGATAAAGAAGAAAGAGGAAGCAACTGAAATAAACACATAATATCAAGAATAAGGAAGATATAAAAAACAGACAAAAACACTTATGCAAAGATACAAGGAAAAAGCAGAGCCTCAAGAGATTCATCTAAGGGAACGATGCCTGGAAAAGGCAAAAGATCTTTAAAGAAGACGCAAAAATAGTCTACGGAGAATTAGGGAAGGGAGATCAGCTCGAAAGAACTATCAAACATTGAAAAAAACGGAGAATTTGTGGAATAGAACATAGAAAAAACGACAAATATCACAACGAGCAGGCTGGTCATACAAATCTTCCCCGTCATGGTTGATCCAGCATCGGCATTGTAGAGACCACTGCTGTCATTAGCAAGACTAGCGACTGTAAGACTCTTTAGATGGATGGAATTGCAAACAGTTTAATCATCAGACATCAGACAGAAGGATATTAAACCATCGTTTTCTTAGGAAAAAAACAACACACACACAAAATTATAGACAAGTTAATTCTCAAACTTCAGTGTAAGAGGTACTTGCCTCTATCATCTATGAAATGGCCTACATGATCCAAAGAAGGATGCTACAGTTGTGAAGACCTGGTCATCTACAAAACGATACTTAAAGAGGCTACGAAATAAAGGTAAAGAATATTTACGTATAAACTACATAGATAGACCTTTGAACACCAGTAAATGTATTACCTTAAACTTTGATAGAAAAGGGCCTCGAGATCAGGGAAGTTTGCTGTGCAGCTATTATTTTCATTTTGAAAAGACATGAAGACCTTGAAGGCAAACATTCATCTTTACCATTCAGAAAATTCGTTAACATCTAGACTTATCAATATTAGAAATTGAATCTTGCAGTGATAAATGTGTTCAAAAAATTGCATTTGTCTTTTTCCAATTGTCTTCAATAAGTAGCTTTCTGGGTTGTCTTCTTTTAATACACTTTCGGATGGCTGCTCTGCAGGCTCTTACCGAGAATGCCATTAGATCAAGTCGTGGACATCTTCTGGCTAGAAGCCAAGCGGGTATATTCCTTTAGAAAAGGTGGTAATCGTGTTTGTTTCTCAGTTCACCGAGACTCTGGTGTAAATTTTTGCTAACCCCAGGAACTAGGATTCTCGAAAAGGGGTGTTTTTTTGTTCGTAGTAACCAATCTTAGAAAAAGGGTCTTTTAAAGAAAATATGCACGAAGAAACTACCTGGCTAACAGCAATTTTTCACCTAAAAAGTTAAAGTGGGTACGTCAGTGAGTGGATACTATTATTAATATTCTGAATTAGGATGAGAACCACTGTTTATATGGCAGTGCACCCTCAGGGAATCTAGGACATACCGCTTCAGATATGAGTTGATCGTATCACTCCATCTTTGCTCTCGCTTCCTTATGCCAGCGATTCTCATTATTGCAAAGTTCCTGATAACTCCATTTTACTCGTTACGGCACACAACCCCATAGGATAGATCCAGGGCATACCGAGGGATCGAGGACATACCGCTTCAGATATGAGTTGATCGTATCACTCCCTCTTTGCTCTCGTTTCCTTATACCAGCGATTTTCATTATTGCAAATTTTTTGATAATTTCATTTTACTCTTTTCGGCACACAAGCCCATCGGATAGATCGAGGACATACCGAGAGATCTAGGACATACCGCTTCAGATATGAGTTGATCGTATCACTCCATCTTTGCTCTCGCTTCCTTATGCCAGCGATTCTCATTATTGCAAAGTTCCTGATAACTCCATTTTACTCGTTACGGCACACAACCCCATAGGATAGATCCAGGGCATACCGAGGGATCGAGGACATACCGCTTCAGATATGAGTTGATCGTATCACTCCCTCTTTGCTCTCGTTTCCTTATACCAGCGATTTTCATTATTGCAAATTTTTTGATAATTTCATTTTACTCTTTTCGGCACACAAGCCCATCGGATAGATCGAGGACATACCGAGAGATGGAGGACATACCGCTTCAGATATGAGTTGATCGTATCACTCCCTCTTTGCTCTCGTTTCTTATGCCAGCTATTTTCATTATTGCAAAGTTCTTGATAACTTCATTTTACTCGTTACGGCACACAACCCCATAGGATAGATCCAGGGCATACCGAGGGATCGAGGACATACCGCTTCAGATATGAGTTGATTGTATCATTCCCTCTTTGCTCTCGCTTCCTTATACCAGCGATTTTCATTATTGCAAATTTTTTGATAATTTCATTTTACTCTTTTCGGTACACAAGCCCATCGGATAGATCGAGGACATACCGCTTCAGATATGAGTTGATCGTATCACTCCCTCTTTGCTCTCGTTTCTTATGCCAGCGATTTTCATTATTGCAAAGTTCCTGATAACTTCATTTCACTCTTTAAGGAATACAAGCCCATACCACAGATCGAGGACATATCGAACGATCGAGGGCATACCGAGGGATCGAGGACATAACGTTTCATATATGGGTTGATTGTATCACTCCCTCTTTGCTCTCGTTTCCTTATACCAGAGATTTTAACTATTGCAAATCTTCTGATATCTTCTATTTACCCTCTCTAGCACACAAGCCCATACGATAGAAGTCTTGGCTTTCTCATGCCTTCTTTCAAGAGATATGTTTGGGGTTTTTTTCGTTAAAAATTCCACATAATAGCTTGAATTGTTTCATTCATGCACATTGCTATTCCGTATTTTATTCAAATCAGGCCAACAGCTGAATTGAGATCGAGATCAGCGCGACTTTTTATGCACAAAGAAAATCAACTCTGGTGTTCAACAAGTGAGTTACGTAAAGATAGATGCAAGCAGAAGCAGCCTTTAATTACTGTGTCCCGCACTGTGATGCTGATCTCATGGTTGAACTATTTGGGTTTACTCCCCGTACATGCAGGACGTCGAAAATTTAGGACTTAACGATTTAGGCAAGATATACTAAATATATTATAATTTGTCAGGTTAAGCAGAATGAGTTCACACAAGGCCAAATTAAGTTTGGTGATCAACCAGGGTAAATTTAAAGTGAATTATAAACAGATTGCTTACGATAGCTGAGGTTGACAGTGAAAGCATGATGGCTTCTCAAGTGGGTATATGGGATCGACTTTCACCAAATGAGTTTACACAGCTTCAGGAGTACACAAAATGTGAGTGAAATATTTTTTTAAATTGTGTTTAGTGTTTTCTATCATGAGTTTTAACTTGATTATCAGGAGGTTGTTGAGGTTTATGCTATCTGGATTTGGCTTTTCGTGGTTGTTTGCGCGGGAAAGTCAAAATGAAGTCACACTTTGCTTTTCTGTCATGCCAGGTTAAAGATAAAGGTTAGATGTTGAAGAGCTTATCGCTGGACGTTATGACTTCATTTTTATTTTATTCTTCTTTCTTGACTGTTTAATGCTGGCTTGTTTCACCGGACCAAACCTTATTGATTCTAGCCAACTGAAGATTTTTTGTAACAGTTGCCTAAGCCAAGAACTGTAATTAAAATTTAACATGGAACTATCATCAAATTTAGACACCCTTAAGGAAAGGAGAAGGTTGTTTGACTGGCTTATCATGCCCATTGTCTTGCAATGCCAGTGGTAACAAACTGCCTTTCTCAGTACTTCAACTTAATAAAGATCAAAATAATCGTTATTTATTTTGCGGTGATACGGGCAAGCTCGAAGTGAATACACAAAGTTAAATGCATATGCTCACACAATCAGTATTAGCGATAGAAAACTAACCATATTTAAGTTACCTCTACACGGTAGTATGTATATATGTATATATATACATGTATATGTATATGTAAATAAACAAAAACATATATACACATACAGGAGAAAGATGCTGATGATTTTGTTGCATTTAGCGACACTTGAACCAGCGAGATTTTTTAATAAGCCTTGCCTTCTGTTAAAATAAAGAGAATGCCTTTTAATCACTGAAGACAATTTAAGATTAAGTCAGCCTAATTTAAGCTTCAGTTCTGAACAAAATATTCGACGCACATTATTACATTATTCAAGAATTCGCCGTTCATACTTAATTGTATAACATCGGGACTGTTATATAACGGAGCCTTTTTTTAACCAGGAAGTAAACTTTTTTTTATAGAATAAACAAGTTTGAGCAAAAGATAACAGTATTAAGAATAGAATAATTATACTTTACAAATTCTACTATCCCTTATAAAATAGGTT
This sequence comes from Morbakka virulenta, assembly GCA_003991215.1. NCBI lineage: Eukaryota > Metazoa > Cnidaria > Cubozoa > Carybdeida > Carukiidae > Morbakka > Morbakka virulenta. Next base: position 2,150,044 of record RDPX01000081.1, on the reverse strand, counting down.
CAAGCGAGAAAACATGTAAACAGAAAACACTAAGTGGCCTGCCTCACTGTCGCCGGGATAATAAGGCTACACAATATGACAATATAATCACAACTGGGGGTTTCCCAGAGTAATATAAGGTGACATACCAAAAAAAAGCTTTCAGCTGTGGGTTTGACTAAACTTTCATGAAACAGACGTTTTGAGCGATTGACAAACCTAATCCTGGTAAATGGTATAATTTTAAAGCACAGTGTTCCTACTTCCTCTTTTTCTGGACTTTTTTAAAATGGACTGTTTTTCTTTTCATGATGAGTGGGTATTTTATAGACCACACAAGAATATTTTTTTTTCAGACACCTGTTTCTTGTTTGAAATTTACCTTAAGGGGAGTTCATTTCCCGTATTGTATGTACAGTTAATTCCTCCAGGCTCCAGAACAAGTTTTTTAATTGATATTTCTAAACTCCATTGATTATTAAAACAAATTGTTCATTAATATCAAGATGTTCGATCCCAAATGAACAAAAGGTTGTGGTCAGAATTTTTTTTAGTTTTCATTGTTATCACATTTAAAAAGGCACCAATATGAAACTATTTCTATATTTTCAATGATTATTTAAAAAATCTGTTATTTAAATATTACACAAACGATATAAATGTATAATGCTTATATTAATAATTTATAAAAAATTTATACACAAGTATAATTGAAATAACCACCCACAGGTAGTGTCATATTATCTCTTACCTTTAGGCACAAGCACTGTTAATTATTCAAATCCAACAATATTTTGAACTGAAGGTTATGTCTTTGAATTTAAGGGCTATTAAGGATCACTGGCTGCAAAAAGTAGCAATTGTTGTTAAAATGGGAACATTTACCTTTTTCCTAAATCCTTTTAATATCAGGTTAATGTCTGTTGGGATAGCAATAGTTTTGAATTAGTCCAAGGGCAATGACTAGCAGTCATATGGAGATGGGTTCTAGTTAAAAAATGATAGTGGATAGTTCCATACCTTGTGCCATATTTTGGGTAGATGCGGAAGTCTAATGTGTGTGTGTGCAACATTATTAAACTCTATCTGGTGTTCCACAACCAAGAGAGTAAATGCAAAATTCTACACATATTGTATGATTTTCTGTGAATTGGATTTATTGAAAGCACTAACTATATACACTAGAAGTCAAACTTCTTAAGTTTTGATTGCCAACAACTTTGAATTTCATTTTGGTTTTTCACAATTTATTTTTAAAAGTTATTCCACATAACCATCTTAGTTTGACCATAAATCAACTGAAATTAATAAATTTCAACTGGATTTTTCTAAACATAGAAATCTTCATTCTTATTTTGCCATAATAATGAGTAAAGTTTGCATACTGACTTCATTGTATTAGTAATGGATTTTTTGGTATTAAATGTCATATAAAAATCTGGAAAATTGGATGGCAGAAAATTGCCACCACACCTATGGGGTGTTGATCTGGTCAGAAGAATTGAAAAAAATTATTTGAACAAAGCAGTTATCAGCAACAAGACTTTTAATGTGAAAAATGTAGGTTTGCAAAGCCACACTGCTGACAAAGTTAAACCACATTACATGACTGTGTGGTTTTTGATTCTGTCATGGGATTCTTCAGTCTACAAAACAGTTGTACAAAGGCCACTACTGATATTTAAAGTCTAAGAGTTAGCTTTTGTTAAGCTCAGCTAGCTTAGAACAGTAAAAGTTGCCATTTATTCCTTAGGATTAGGATTCTTGAAGGTTAGTGCAGCACAAATTGAGGTTAATGTGAAGTGTTACAATTAATAACAGCAGCAATTATTTTCAGGTTATGATAAAAAATAAAAGCATGACCCTAGACTGCATCATGTTAGTGACAAAGTTGTTTTTTCTTTGGAATATGAGCAGGATGTCTTAACACATTAACTGGACTGTTTTGGAGCTGTCCAATAACTTAAGAACCCATCAACTGAAAATCCTCGGTGGAAGAATATTCCTAATATTTTTAGAGTACACAAGTGTAATGTGAATAAATGTAGTAAACAGTATGATATATATTTTTTTATTGAAATTGATGGTCAATTTGTTGTTTTTGAAATATTAAGAATATCATATTTCAATTGTCATGAAGTTCTAATCAAGGTCCAATTAGTATTTGGTAATACTTTTACTTGCACAAATCTTTTAGTTATTTTTCTAGTTGACTTCTACTTCAGCTTTGTTCTATAAATGTTAAGCACTCTCTAGTGTAATTATGCTGTAATATATAAAGTGTTTAATAATATAAAAAGAGGACAGGGATTTTCAACATACAATTTAGGTAGGTTATAAATGGATTGAATAGTAGAGAGTCCACAAAGCCAGGTTGTTTTATACAATACCTTTGTTTTTAGCATAAACTGTGGACTTAATGAGGAATAAAATGGAGGAGCCCCTTTTCTTGTTTGATTTCTTTACTCCATTCTATGAAAAAAGAATCATGCATCCTCATGTGATTGTTGGTAGAACATTGTGTATTGAAACAGGATATAAGTGTATGTATATGTGTAGTGTTACAAACTTGGGTATTGTTAGCGAATCTTTATGCAACAAACACTGCTTTATTGTGTTTTAATGCTCCAGAATGATGACTTTAAAATGTCAATAAAGATTTGCAATCTAAAGTGGTATGATTTTGGGTTAAGTGATCATATGTGTAAACTGACTAGTCTGTGTGATTTGGAAAAAAGAAAGTGGCTTATATACTAGGGATGTGAAATGTGGAGAGGAGCTTCCCTGGATAAAGAGGATGTTAAATTTGAAGATAAAAGGAAGTAAAGGACCAGGTTAACCCTTGAAAATTTGGCTTACTTTAATTAAAGAAGACCTTAAGATAATGGGTTATAGTATGCAGATACATTTTATAGAGATGCATTATGTAGAAATTTGTGGCAACCCCAACGTTCTAGTGAAACATTTTATCTCAGTAAACAAAATTTTGTTGCCCATAAGAATTTTAGCTACATCCAGATCCATTATCTTATAATTTTCTAATGTCTCCCAAAATGACTTTAAATTAGAAAAGATTAAAATTGAAAAAAAAATCAAAAGAACAATAAAAACATATTAAAACAAACAACCTGATTTTGTGCATTTAAGGTTTAATTTTTCCAAATGAAGAGCAATACAGTATTTGTGTTGGAATTATATACATGGTGGAAGCCATCAAAGGAATATCTTAATTATTTAATACTGATAGAAAATTACAGAATCATTTGAAGACATGCC
>RDPX01000081.1:2116962-2146696 GCA_003991215.1 Morbakka virulenta | reverse complement strand
ATGACCCTAGACTGCATCATGTTAGTGACAAAGTTGTTTTTTCTTTGGAATATGAGCAGGATGTCTTAACACATTAACTGGACTGTTTTGGAGCTGTCCAATAACTAACTAACCCATCAACTGAAAATCCTCGGTAGAAGAATATTCCTAATATTTTTAGAGTACACAAGTGTAATGTGAATAAATGTAGTAAACAGTATGATATATATTTTTTTATTGAAATTGATGGTCAATTTGTTGTTTTTGAAATATTAAGAATATCATATTTCAATTGTCATGAAGTTCTAATCAAGGTCCAATTAGTATTTGGTAATACTTTTACTTGCACAAATCTTTTAGTTATTTTTCTAGTTGACTTCTACTTCAGCTTTGTTCTATAAATGTTAAGCACTCTCTAGTGTAATTATGCTGTAATATATAAAGTGTTTAATAATATAAAAAGAGGACAGGGATTTTCAACATACAATTTAGGTAGGTTATAAATGGATTGAATAGTAGAGAGTCCACAAAGCCAGGTTGTTTTATACAATACCTTTGTTTTTAGCATAAACTGTGGACTTAATGAGGAATAAAATGGAGGAGCCCCTTTTCTTGTTTGATTTCTTTACTCCATTCTATGAAAAAAGAATCATGCATCCTCATGTGATTGTTGGTAGAACATTGTGTATTGAAACAGGATATAAGTGTATGTATATGTGTAGTGTTACAAACTTGGGTATTGTTAGCGAATCTTTATGCAACAAACACTGCTTTATTGTGTTTTAATGCTCCAGAATGATGACTTTAAAATGTCAATAAAGATTTGCAATCTAAAGTGGTATGATTTTGGGTTAAGTGATCATATGTGTAAACTGACTAGTCTGTGTGATTTGGAAAAAAGAAAGTGGCTTATATACTGGGGATGTGAAATGTGGAGAGGAGCTTCCCTGGATAAAGAGGATGTTAAATTTGAAGATAAAAGGAAGTAAAGGACCAGGTTAACCCTTGAAAATTTGGCTTACTTTAATTAAAGAAGACCTTAAGATAATGGGTTATAGTATGCAGATACATTTTATAGAGATGCATTATGTAGAAATTTGTGGCAACCCCAACGTTCTAGTGAAACATTTTATCTCAGTAAACAAAATTTTGTTGCCCATAAGAATTTTAGCTACATCCAGATCCATTATCTTATAATTTTCTAATGTCTCCCAAAATGACTTTAAATTAGAAAAGATTAAAATTGAAAAAAAAATCAAAAGAACAATAAAAACATATTAAAACAAACAACCTGATTTTGTGCATTTAAGGTTTAATTTTTCCAAATGAAGAGCAATACAGTATTTGTGTTGGAATTATATACATGGTGGAAGCTATCAAAGGAATATCTTAATTATTTAATACTGATAGAAAATTACAGAATCATTTGAAGACATGCCTAACTATAGGACTAATAATATGATAAAATGTGAAGAAAGAGAACACCAAGTTGAATAAAAAAAAAATTGTCTCAAGAATCAAAACAGGTAATAGTTGGTAGACTAATGGTAAGTATAAGAACATGATAACTTTCTTTCAGTTAAATAATAACTCATCCATTTTCTCTTTACAGCCATACTGATGGCATAGGATTCATTATTGAAACAACTAGATAGTTCCATCTTGAAAATTCTGAACTTTATGGGCTCAGAGGAAGCCATAGATGTAAGAGCTTTATCATGAAACAANGAAAGAGAACACCAAGTTGAATAAAAAAAAAGTTGTCTCAAGAATCAAAACAGGTAATAGTTGGTAGACTAATGGTAAGTATAAGAACATGATAACTTTCTTTCAGTTAAATAATAACTCATCCATTTTCTCTTTACAACCATACTGATGGCATAGGATTCATTATTGAAACAACTAGATAGTTCCATCTTGAAAATTCTGAACTTTATGGGCTCAGAGGAAGCCATAGATGTAAGAGCTTTATCATGAAACAATCTATTCCCTGCAGTGCAGCAATCATGATACGATTGCTGCACTGCAGGGAATGGATTGTTTGTCAGCTTTAGCAGAGAGAGAGAGTGCTAGAGAAGAGTAGCCTATGGTTGAAGCCAGATGGAGATCAGAGACATACACAGCAACTAGCTAAAGCAAGTTTATTCCTTTCATTATCTAGGATTAACAATCTACAAAGCTGTTGGCTGTGAAGCAGGGGCAAAAGTGAGAGTGAAAGTAGCATGGAATAAGTGGCAGGAAATGAAGGAGATCATCAGTGGTAGGCGAATTCCATCAAAGGTAAAGATAGAGATCTGCAAGACTGTCATTTGCTCTGTATTACTGTGTGGTGCAGAAAGCCTTATCCATAAACAGCAAGAGCAAAACTTGTTAATGAGAACTGAAATGAGAATGGTCAGGTGGATCCTCCAAATATTGCTTTTTGAGAGGCTGACAAAGAAATTCATAGAAATGCTGTAATAGTGAGTATTGTAGAAAAACTGGGAGGCAAGAATGAGGTGACTTGGTCATGTACTTAGATGAAGTGATGACAAATGGACTAAGTGTGAATGGTAGGTGTACAAGAGGGACACAGAAACTGTAGTGGAGAGATGTGCTTGGGAGGGACATGGAGGTGAAAGGCATATGGCCAGTTGCTGTGGTGGACTGGAGCCAATGGAGATAAATAATTAGAGTTGCTGAGCCATAATCAATGGGATAGCAGCAACAGAGAGGAGGAGGAGGAGGAGGAGGAGGAGGAGGAGTTGACCTGTCTTGATATTGCACACCAATTAAAGAATTGATCTTTCATTTTGTGTAAGAAGTTCCTTGTTTTCTGAACAAAGGATCCAACCATCGGATGCATAAGGCATTGCATCCCTGGCAAATCTGTTATACATTCTACCATGAATGTTTAAAGGGATTGCTTTACATATTAGCAGAGATAACTGTTCTCTAAATTTACCTCACATACTGTCATTATCATTAATATGATTTAAAAAGCTTCAGAATGTTACCATGATAAATAACTATTAATATATGTGTTAGTTACAAGTTCAGCAGCATGATATATAAAAATAATGCTATTCAAAAATCAAATACCTGGTCTTAATTTTCTTCTATGTCACCTTGAATGATTCTGGAAAATACTTCTTTTAATATCATTTCACTGTCCATTAGTATCATTTTCTGCATTTTAGCTGCAGATTTAATGACAAGTTTTTGCTTCATGTCACCACCTAGGGCTCCAATTGTTACAGGTATGATTGTAATAGTATATCTCTGTAATAAATGATTAACTACGAATGGACCTCACATTGGGCTTTAATCAACAATAAAACAGATCAGTGTACAATATGGCGGCTAACAATACAAATGACCGGTGACAATAACAATAACTGGTTCGTAGTCCACAGGGAACCCCAAATCTATAAAATGTCCTATTAAATGTCAATTGAAGTGAAGATCGTCTATTACGACAATCTCATCGCTTTTTATCCCATCTCAAAAGCAATTTGTCAATATTGCATAGACTTACCTCTATTCACATAAATATGTTGTTGCATCAGAGATGCCATGTTGCAAAACCAAATTTGCTTCTTGTCTTTCAGCTTAAGTATCAAATCTGGTCTTCTTGCTGTCTTGGTTTTCTGTAAATTTAATTGGAAATTGAATTCAAGTTTTCCCGTATCATCTCCAATGCCAGTTCTTGTACCATCATTCTTTGTACCATGTCTTATGAGCTCCAATCAACACATGTTTTTAGACCTATTTGCTGCAAATATAATCAGAGCTGTTTTTTTTCTTGCTAAGTACACACTATTAGACAAAGTAATGCAGCCACTCACAAGGTGTTCCACCATTTCATTGTATCATTGACATACACAGCACCTTCAATCTATTTATTATTATTATTATTATTATTATTATTATTATTATTTATTGTTCCTTGTATCATGAGAATGATGTTATGCCAGTGCTTTTTTGAAAGCAGGCAACAATCAATAGTATTAGGTCTGAAGAATCTTCCTCAGTATTCTTGCAGTGTGTAAAAGAATGGTTTTCTGCAACTGCTGTGCTACTCCGCAGATTAATTTTCTGCACTTAGCTTTCAAAGTTCTTTGACAAAATTCCTAAAGCCTGATGTCAACCCATTTGCTCAATGGGTTGGCATCAGGAAGGGCATCTGGTCTATGAAAATGTTGCCTCATATACTATAAAATGACTTCTGAAGCTATGTTACACAACTGTGTCACTGGGACTGGAACTTTTCAAAATGAAGGTGTCATGCATTAGGACTTCTGTTGGATGTAGGCAGAATCAGACTGCCATCAAGCTACTGCATCAGCCTCAAGAAGGATTGATGAGTTTTAGACTCTGTGGTCTAAATGTTGGAAGTTCAAGTGGTAGATCTGGTGAAATAGCAGAGATTTTGGAATGTCAGCACATTGACTTATGCTGTACTCAAGACTTGATGCAGAGATAAATCTGTGAGAGTGATAGAAGGAAAGAAGGAAAGATATAAATTGTTTTGGATTGGCAATGAAAAAGGAACTAGAGGTGTTAGCATTTTCCTGGCAGAGAAATGGATAGACCAAGTTATAGATGTCAAATGAGTGAATGAACAAATCATGTTGCTTAAGTTAATGCTTGGTGAGACAGTACTGACAGCAGTATCAGTTTATGCTCCTTAATGTAGTTTGAATGAAGAGGTTAAAGACAAGTTCTATGATCAGTTGGTTGGAGCAATTTTAAAGTTGAATGAAAAAGAACTTGTCTTGATTGCAGGGGATCTAAATGGCCATGTGGGAAGGAGTGTATCTGGTTTCAAAGGAACCCATGGTGGAAATGGGCAAGGCTAACGAAATGGAGAAGGCAAAAGGATTTTAGAATTTGGTTTGGCAATGAATATGATTGTGACCAACACAGCATTCAAGAAAAGGGATAGTCATATGGTAACATATGAGTCAGGATCTGCAAAGATGCAAGTGGACTATATTTTGGTGAGGAATAAGGATAGAAAGCATTGCATGATGTGAAAGTGATCCCTGGTGAAAAGATTGTGACCCAGCATAAGCCAGTTGTATGTGCTTTGAAGGTGAAGAAATTAGAGGAATTGAAAAGTAAGTTTTCTTTGAGACAAAAGATCTGGAAATTGTAGGCAAGCAAGTAAGACAGCTTTTTGAGGACAAAGTAATTGGAATTGTGAGTGCAAGCCCAACTAAAGCTAATGTCAAGGAGGAATAGAAACAGATAAAAGATGTCATTTAGACAGGTGCAAAGTAAGCCTGTGGATGGACCAAAGGGCATGCACACCATAGAGTGACATGGTGGTAGAATGAGTCAGTTGATATTTGTGTGGAAAATAAGAGAAAGTTTTGGAAGCAATGGAAATGTGTGACTGTTGTAAAAGAAAGATATATTGAAGCAAAGAGAGCTGCTAAGAAAGCAATCCACAAAGCCAAAATTGATACTGAAAAGGTCAGGTTTCCAAACATAATTTAAAGGAATGACCAAAGAAATGAGGTATTCAGAATTGCTTGGCAAATGAGAAGGACCAATGAGGACATCATGGGAGATATACATATGAGAAAGGATGATGGAGAAGTGGCAACAAATGAAACTTATTTGAAGACTGCTTTGAAAGCCATAATGTTAGGCTGCTGAACACGGGGTTTTTAAGGGACTGAAACAGTGTTAGGATCACTGATTCTGGTCACAAAAGAAGTGGTGAGAGAGGCTGTCAAGAAAATGAAAAATGGTAAGGCAGGAGGACCTTCAGGAATAGTGGCTGAGATGTTGAAAACTTCAGGTGAAAGAAGAATACAGATGGTAACTGATTTGGCAAATCAGATCATTGAGGAGGGCACAATATCAGAGAAGTGGGGCCTTAGCACCATTGTAAATTGTTACAAAGGAAAAGGAGAAGAGTTGGACAAAGGAAATATAGGGTATTAAGGTTAATGGATCAAGCTTTGAAAGTTATTGAGAGGTGTCATTGAAACACAAATCCAGAATGAAATAGACTTGACAACATGCAATTTGGTTTCATACTTGGATGAGGAACAACTGATGCCATTTTCATTCTGAGAAAAGTTTCTAGCCAAGAAAAAGAACATCTCCTTTGCCTTTGTTGACTTGGAAAAGGCATTTGATAGAGTTCCAAGAGATGTAGTCTGGTTGGCTTTGAGCAAATTTGGAGCATGCAAGTGGTTTGGTAAAAGTGGTCTAGGCAATGAACAAGAATCCAAGGAGTTGGGTGAGAATCAATGGCTCTTTTACAGACAGTTTCAGTGTGGGAGTTGGTGTACATCAGGGGTCTGTACTTAGCCCATTACTTTTTATCTGCATCCTGGAGGCATTGTAAAGAGAGTTCCATAGTGGGTGTCTAGAGGAAATGCTTTATGCTGGTGACTTAGTTTTGGCAAGTGATACTGTTGAGGGAATCCTGGAAAAGCTGAAAATGTGCAAAAAGGGTATGGAAAGCAAAGGCTTGAGAGTTAACTTCGGAAAAACTAAAGAGATGGTCAACTGCTCTGATTTTGACAAGCCTAAAACATAGGGAAAATTTATGTGCTTGGTTTGTGGAAAGGGGGTAGGAAGCAACTCAATTTTTGAGTTACATGCAAGCACTGGGTGGATAAAAACTGCAGCAGGATAAAAGCAAGGTTGTTAGAAAAGTCTCCTTTTAACTTTTTTTTAAAAAGTGTGAGTGGCGATCTAAGTGCCAATCTTGAGATGCCAAATGTGCATCATGATGGTGAAGAAACTGAAGTTGTGGAGACATTGTTACCTTGGTGACACCATAAATGCCAGTGGAGGGGTGGGTGCAAGTGTGACTGCAAGGGTGAAGAGTGGATGGAGTAAGTTCTGTGAGCTATTGCCACTGCTAACCAGTAGAGTTCAATCTTTCCAACCAAAGGCAGAATCTACCAGGCATGTGTATGGAGTGTTATGATGTATGGCAGTGAAACTTGGCCACTGAAAGCTTAAGATCTAAGCTGCATGGAAAGAAATGACATGAGAATGATTTGGTGGATGTGTAATGTAACCCTGAAGGGCAGGCTAAACTCCATGGATCTGAGGAAGAGATTAACATTGGAGAGCATCAGTGAGTGCATGCAGAAAAGATGGATCCATTGGTTTGGTCATGTGGAGAGAAAAGATGATGATGGTCAGGTGAAGATGTGCATATCAGTGAAAGTGGTAGGTGCCATTATGGAAGGGAGAGCAAAGAAAACATGGGAGGAAGTAATCTAATTGGACTGGAAGCAAAAAGGGATTACCAAAGATTTAGTAAAGGATGGACTGGTCTGCAGGTCTATTTTATTGAACCATCCAACACATGCCAGCATTTAAAATGGATGTAAAGCAAAAAAAAAATCATTATCATGATCATTGTCATCATATTTTTATACAGGATAGCTTTTTCCAGTCCTTATACTATATGCAATATATACACGGTTGGCCTGGAAGCCCTTGTGGAAGTGCCTATCTGTATCTAAAGATGGAGTAAAAGTTAAAATAAAGTAAATCACAATAATTTGGATAAAGTGTAATGTAAAGCAATTTTTGAAATTTAAGTTGGCTGTAATATTTTGTAATGTTTTTCTGAACCTTAGTTCTAATAGATGTAAGAGCTTTATCATCTCATGAGTTGTAAGCTTTACGAGCTTGGAAAAAGCTCAGAAAAAGGTTATGACTCATTACATGATAAAGCTCTTACATCTATGGCTTCCTCTGAGTCCATAAAGTTCAGAATTTTCAAGACTTAGTTCTAATCTTAATCCATGTGTTAGCTTGTTCAACATAAGGCCACTTTGAAAACATTTCCTTTAATGTTTTAATACTTCCTCACTTTACATTTTCCATTTAACATCTTCTGTTCCCTTGTGGCGTTTAACAGTTATGGAGACTTTTCCACCTTGCTTTGCCAGAAACATCAGTCTCTCTGAAATTCACCAGTCTCATTTCTTAATCCACTGACCTCTTTCAACTCTTGCTTGGCCTACCAGAAGGTTATCTACCATTCACATTCAGGTTCAGCAATTTTACAAGGGGTTCACTTTTGACTCTCCTTCTGATGTGTTCAAACCCCCTCAGTCTTCTCCTTCTTAAGTCTGTCTCCAAGTGGTCCAATTCACATCTACTAGCTACTTCCTCACTTTTGGCTTCATCCCACCACTGTACACCTGCCACGTATCATAACATCTTCCTGTCTCAGCTTACTAGTACTGTTCCCATTCTTTTTTTTTTGGCCATGCCTCTGAATTTAATAGTATGCTCTTGTTCACAAGTAGGCCAGCAGTTTCTCTCCACTTTTGCCAAGCACCCGACACCCTCATTTTCATAGCTTGTTCCACCCCACCCTCAATGCCCAGCAGGTCACCCAGGTAACAGAATTCCTCCTCTACAACTTGACCCTCAAGCACAATGTCTTCTTCCATCACTGCCAGCTGTTCATTCTGACCTATACATGTTAGGCAACAAAAGCTTTGGTTTTCTATTAATCCCTTCAGACACAAGCACCACTTATGATGCCACACCTGACACACTGTGCACCGGATTGAGTTCTGGCCAGTGCCTCCACCCCAAATACCACATGGAAATCTGCCTGGTTTGTGAACCTCGTTTTTCTTTTCAGTCACCATTAGTTTTGTCTTACCAATGCCCTTCTTTGGCCATCACTTTTTTCTCTTCCAGAAATATCTGTACCAACTCCCTGCTTTCTGCAGATAGTACTAAATCATCTGCATACAACAGTTACCCAATATCATCTCCACCACACTGTTTTTTTGCCTCCTCCATTACCAAAATAAACAATAGAAGACTTAATGCAGAACCCTAATGCACTCCCAACTTGATGTTAAACATCTCAGGTTTCCCTCTTGTGACCCTCATCCTTGACCTTGTGTCATCATACAGCAGTATCACCAAATGAACCAGACATTCAGAAACCATTTGCCTACTGAAGGCCCATTTTATTGCCTTCCTCAGTATCTGGTCAAAGCCTTTTTTTAAATCCATATAAACATGGTAGAGCTATCTCCTCTCCAAGATACTTCTCTTACTCTTGGCATACAATAAAATGGCCTCCTCTGTAGATTTCTCTGGTTGGAACCCAAATTGTCTATTAATAGACAATTTGGTATTGGTAATTACCAATATGCACTATCTTATACTGTCTTTTATATTTTCATTCCATGCTCCAATACAGCACTATCATTGTATTTGATAATTTTATTTTGGGGACCCCGATTAATAAGCCATTATTACTAGTTTTATAATTCATTGGCTGGAAATAGTTTTCAAATTTTTTGGAAATGCCTTTTTCTTAAGGAACATTGGGGAAATGTTGTTGAATAAATTTGTTTAAAGTTCTTTACAGATTTTCATAGCAACTTTTGGGTGATGTTTTGAGCACATTGTTCAGTTGGGATATTTCTGAGAGTAGAGTATGGGCAATAAATTAGTATGGGCAGAATCATGACCTTGAAAATTAGGCTTACTTTGCCTGCATCAATATTATATATATTTTATATTCAATATATATTATGTCTAACAGCATGTATTGGCTCAGCTTTTAACATTTTGGAAACTATGCCAGATGGCTCTGCCATATTTCATGCTGTCATATTTTTCAGGGTTTTTAATGTGTCTGCATGAGACAACAGCTGTGCTGGCCTGGCAACAGGACCAAAATTTAAAAAGTTTTGAGACCATAGAAGTATAATGTTCAACAAATATTTGCAATGTTACTTTTGTGCAATTTTCTTGGCTGTGTCATCAAGCAACAGTGTACCTTATTCACTTCATATACATTTACTACAAATTACATTCTGATTGCCATTCCATATTTGCTTGGTGATATGAAAGATGTTATCTTTATTGTCTTATATATTAGCAAATTTTTCTTTTTCTACATCATTTTTGGTTGCATGGATGGTATGTCAAGGTTTTTATTTAACCACAAGGTATTCATCTTTGCTTCATCCAGCTTTCTGGAACTCCCACAGTCATTGATTTCAAATATAGCCTTACTAACTTTGTTTCACCAGCATATTCGATTTCTCCATAATCCATTCTTTGACCACCCAAAAGTCTCCTCAGTAGTTGAGAGAAAATCTTGTACTTGCTTTTCAAAAGTAATATTAATTTAACTTATAAGAACTTTGCAAAACCTTTCATAAATAGGAAAGGGTACCAATATTCATTCCAGAAAAAGAGAAGTGAGGGAAAGGAAAAGACAGCAAAATAAAAGAATATTGGCTAGAGAACCACAGTAACCAGATTGTGAGGAACAGAATATTTAAGCATGAAGTTGGTTAGATTAGAAGAAAGTAAAGAGATATCCAAGGAAATATTCACTGACTGACAGTACATAGAAAGATATTTTGGTACTAGTACTAGGTCTTGTATTGCAGCATTGAATTCAAACTGGGTATTTGTTATTGCCCTGTTTGGTGACAAAAACAACAATAAATAGGCCTAAAAAGCCTATTAAGGGCAATTATTATTATTAGTTGTTGAGTCACTATATATATATATATACTTCAGAGGAGCCATGGCTGAATGGTTACTGCTGTTGCATGGTAACCAAGAGGTTTCAAGGATTCCCCTAGCTGGCAAGGAGAATTTGGAACTTTACCAAAGAAAAAGCCATTGGTTGACTTCAGGAAGGGCATCGTGCCAAGAAATTCCTCACCCCCAAAACAAAAGACTCTCTTAAGGGCACTGTTTGTGCCCCAAATGCTGAGGAAAAATGATGTTAAAACTAAAAAATATATATACTTCATATTGCTAGTGCACTGTAAAGAGCTTTTTTCAAGAATTGTGAAACAGGGTGCTGCTTGTGATAAGATTTTGAAAAAATTGACAGTATTTTTTATTAAACATAGTACTGCTTTTGATTCATTCAATAAAAATATCAATTTTCTGAAGCATGATTTGACAAAACACCACTGATTTTTTTCTGTATCTGCATTTCTTCTTTCCTTTCCCTTCCCTTTCTCATTCATTTTCTTTGAATCCATTGTATCCAAGTCATTTAAGATCTCTTTAACAGAGGGAATGCTGAGTGTTTGGTACCAGTGGCACATGTGTAAACCAGCCATCATCGGTCACAAGCCCAAGACTTCTGTAACATGGTTCTTCTTTTTTTCCCTTTTTTCTTCTGGTTTTAATGTCATTTTCCCCCAGTAACTGGGGCTCAGACTGTGCCCTTTACAGGGACTTGGATTAGGCAGTGAGGAATTTCTTGGCCAGATGCCCTTCCTGATGCCAACCAGTGGCTTTTTCTTTTGTGAATTTCCAAAGTTGCCCACTCAGGGAATTGAACCCAGAATTCTTAGTTACAGTGCGGTTGCAATAACCATTAAGCCATGGCTTCCTGTAACATGGTTCTTCTTTATGATCAATCAATTTGTTTTCATTTTCTTTTCTTCTCTCTGCTTCCCATGTGTCATTGCTAGCATTTCATTTACTGCCAATACTTACCTTTCTGTAAATACCATTTCATATTTTTTTCCCTTTTCTTTTTATTTAGTAGTTTTTTCTTCTAACTCATGATTTCCTTAATCTGCAGCTCATTTCTTTCTACCCATTTTGTTTTTTTTTGTATGTACCATTTCTGTTTTGTATCACTTTGTAGCTAATAATATCCTGCTACTTTGAGTTTACTCTTTATAGAATCATGTAGACAAGAATAATACTGTTCCCTTTAAAGGGTTTTTCTGTTTGTCTGTCTTTCTGTTTGTCTCACCCTCACTCTGTCTGTCTCTATCTCTCTGTTGGTCTCTATGTCGTTGTCGGTCCCTGTTTCTGTCTGCCTCTCTCTTTGTGTTTTTGTGTGTTTGTGTGTATGTTTGTGTGTATGATCTATCTATTTATCTAATGATCTATCTATCTATCTATCTATCTATCTATCTATCTATCTATCTATCTATCTATCTATCTATCTATCTATCTATCTATCTATCTATCTATCTATCTATCTATCAATCTTACCTGTACCTTTTAAAATGGCCTGCCCAAATTTGAGCTGAGGTTGGTCTCCACCACAGTCCTTGTTTATCATTTTTGGTTTGGCCTCTTTTAGTCTTTTGGCAGGTCAGCACTATTGTAGAATGGCTTTAAAAGCTTGAGTTTTTTGTAAAAATGAGAGATATTAAAACTCAAGGTAACATGCTGCCAATGTTTCTAGGAGAAATGAGTTTTCTGTGTACATAAAGTTAAATGATACTCAGAAAAAGGACTGAAATAACATTAAAATGGTGTTGTTTAAATGTTTCTGTTAGTCTTTTTCAGGCCTGTTAACAGTTTGGTACGTGAATTTAGAGGAAAGAGCTGGATTATGTTTACATGAGTAAGCATACCCAAATGTGACTTTGAGCTTTTGACTGGATTTCCTACAGTTTTTTCATGTGGACTTAGAAGAAAGGCAAATATTAAAAATGTACCTTTGTGAGCAGTATAATATGTATGTAGTTTGATGACTGAGTTGAAGCATTTGCTATGTGCTACAGTAACAACAAAGGTAGCAGGCCCTGTTGGCATTGGACTGAGAAAATAGCAAAAGGAAGATTTCTTCTGAAGAGAAGTATTGGTGAAGATATGGCACCTGGAGACAGGTGAAGCCAACAACATTATGGGGCAGAGGGCCACACATGGTTAGGCATTGCCCAAGTAAAACCAGGGTATCATAGCAGTTAAATGCTGGACCTATGGTGCAATAGCTTGTTTAGACAGCAGAAAAATATAAGGGAAAATTTAACAAGGAATGTTCTATGTAAAACTCTTTGTTGCTATTTTTAGCTCTTTGAATGTCTTAGGACTAGTAGCAAGATGACTGTCAAAAATATTATTTATTTCACTGATGTTAAATGAAATTTGATCCACAAGTTATGTACTCCCTCATGGGAGAGGTTACAATAATAAGACCACCTCACCAGTGCATATTTGCTAGTTTCTGTTGGTGATGCCAACTTTTTAAATGTACTTCCCATTTTAGATAATACCTTCTCCATATATTCTTATTGAAAATGGTAAATAAATACAAGTAAATTTTTTAGCAAAACTTCTGGTACTAAATATTCTTAACCTTTTTGTGTGCCTTGGCCTAAGAGGGCATTGGCAATCATTCCTTTCAACACGTTGTATTCACCACTTGTATTTATTGTATTTATATTATCCCCATAAAGAAAGGAAAACAAGGGTGTTGATGACTTCTCTTTTACAATGTTTGCTATCTTTGCTAGGGAGAGAGAGAGAGGGGGGAGGTTGGAGGGGGAGGAAGAGAGATAGAAAGTGGGCAGGCACTAATTGTGGATGGTGGCAAAGTTCCACTCTGCTCCACACACCAGTATATATCTTTGCAATATATTTGTATATATATAGAGAGAAACAGTGACAGTGCGACACAGAGTTTCAGAGTTTTCATCAGTGTATACACTGCAGATGCATGTTTTTACTTGCCTGGACAAATTTAACCTTTTGTCTTAATTTTATGACAAAGGCTGCAATAATAATGTAATTAAGAATAAGATGAAAAGAAAAATTGTCTAATTCCCACTTTGCCTGTGGAGGTGAAACATGCTGCAAAGCCTCACATTTTCAGCATCTTGTTGAACACCACCAGGTTAGAATATTTATTGAAAGAAATTAGGTACAGGCTGTTAAAGCTCACACTGAGTAAAGCAACACTGCTGTTTTCTGTATGAATTCTTCATACTCTCTTTGTAATGATCCTGATCAGCAAGTCCATCCACCAAAATACCATTATGAAATGTTGTAACCCCAGTTATGTCTATTTAGCTTTTCTTGTACAATTTTATCAAAAATTTCAGGGGCCAAAATTGCTCCCCACCCAAAAATAAGTCTTTTGAATCAAAAACCAACTTTTCCCAACTTTTGTTACTTTTCCAGCTGGTGAAAATAATTTTCCAGGTTTAATTTTGAGAAAAATTTCATTCCTGTCAAATCATGACATAATTTTTTTGACAATGGGAATTACGTGTATTGTACAATTTACTCTGTTTATCTGCTTCATGCTAACACATAAACAAATGTTCTTAACCATATGTTGTAGCTTGTTCTCTTCTCCTCAATACATCTGGCACCATAATAATTAATCATTCTCTAAGGATCCCTTTGTTACAGTAATGCCTTTTGCCTGTGTCTTTCCGTGTAGCAATTATCATTTACTGCAGATAATTTTGAGGGCTGTAAATGCTGTGCAGCACGATTTTTCTTTAACAAAAGACAATGTGCCCTCATTAATCAAGCATAACGTATCCGGTTTTTTATCACAAAATGGACCGTTTTCATGCTGTTTGCTTTTGAGTGGCTTAAGAGTTTTGAAAAGGTTATCTTTGGATCGACATTATTATTATTATTATTATTATTATTATTATTATTATTATTATTATTATTATAAATCTTTTAAAATCATTTTTAAAAAGTAGCATTTTTNCTTTAACAAAAGACAATGTGCCCTCATTAATCAAGCATAACGTATCCGGTTTTTTATCACAAAATGGACCGCTTTCATGCTGTTTGCTTTTGAGTGGCTTAAGAGTTTTGAAAAGGTTATCTTTGGATCGACATTATTATCATTATTATTATTATTATTATTATTATTATTATTATTATAAATCTTTTAAAATCATTTTTAAAAAGTAGCATTTTAAACCATGGCTTTAAAAGTGGTAAAGTTTTCAACCTTCCTTATTTCCAAAGGAAGTTGGTTGTAAAATTTTGCCCCAGTACTGAAAAAGCCTTTTTTGCCTGATTCTAACCTCATTTTCGGAATTTTTAATAACAGTCCCTGATTATTTGTATTATTAGCATGTTCATTTATCGAAAGTAGTTCTTTAGGGGTGTACAAACGACATCATGTAAACACTTCTTCACGAGCAGACAGCTTTTCATTTTCATCTTGGCGTAAATTGAGGGCTCCGTTACATCACTATTTTTATAAATAACATTGCCTATCAGAATGCTTTACTGGTTTTACTTTATACTTCAAAAATTTCGAAGGCTGCAACAGATTTTAGTAATTTGACGACGCCTGTTTAAAATTTTTGAGTTTTAAACAGGCGTGGCCTCAAATTTGGAATCATACTTTATGACACTACCTTCCTGCAGCTAAAGTAAAAAACTCAGTTCTATCAAATTAGGGAGTAAACGATGAATGATTGATGAATTGACACCATATTTCAAGGTAATAATACAGGAAAAACTGTTCTTAATAAACTTGAAACAAGAACTGTGAACATATGCCCAAGCATATTCATGGTTACAGCTGTAAAAATTAGTCGAAAAATCATACAGGGGACAACAGCAATAAATACAAATGCATGAAATTGAGGGTAAAGATAAAAGAAATTATTAGACGTGATAAAATAAACGGAATTATGCAGTGTTCAGCATGGTTCATACCTTGTTCCTGTTAAAAAGAGTCTGTTGTGTGATCTTTAAAGGAAAATTTTTAATGTGGCTATTGCCCTAGTATTGCTGTATTACATGTCATTAGCACAAACATTAATTAACGCAAAAAAATACAGAAAAGTAACACTACACCCCCACCCCCACCCCTGCACATCCTAAAAAATGTTGCGGTGCAACATTTTTTAGTAGTGCTGGGGATTACAAGGCGTGACAGAGACATTCATTTTACCAGGAATTTTAAAAATATTTTTCGACTGTAAGTCAATCACTACAGCTTGAAACGATACCCCAAGTTAATGATACTTTTCTAAACAACTAACTTACGGCAATATTTTTTTGACAATAGAAACTTAGCACTAGATTGAGATTTATGACGATGTAATTGGTTGGTGATTTGGTTGTAAGCTAGGTTGTATCAAACTAGGCAATATGATTGGTTCACTTGTGCTGGAAGCTTTTTTGAGGTCATATGACCAAATGGCATCTAATAGATTAAATTATTGTTCCAGACAAAGTGGAAGTCTATGATATAACTTCTAATCTCAGTATTTATTATACATTGCAACCTTGACAAAAGAGAACAACAGTATTCTAGTCTAGTTCATTAGTTTCAGTCCATTTATAGTACTTCAAAGAGCACCTGTGAATTATTTACTGCATTAATTTTGTTAACATGTATTACCTGTATTCATCATTTTTCACTTTTTGGGGGATTTTGTGTATTCAATTTAATTAGAGTTTTATGGGTGTCGTCATTGGATTAATTGATATGCATTTGGGATCTGTTAATTACCCTCTGGTGAAGAGCAAATAAGTACTTGATCATTATCTTTAACGCCGAAGGCAAGTACTCTCCTTGTATCTTCAGTAAGCGAGCCAAAATATATCGCATTTCTAAAAACAGGTAACCATATAGAAAAGGTTTAGATAAAATAACTACACCAAACGATTTAATATTTAGCAATATACACACTGCTTTAGTCACTATGGTCTTATAAATCTGGTAGCTGTTATTTGAAAAATATTCCCCTGTGCCTTAAGTCATTTTTGAATCCCACATATACCTATTTGGTTTGTATAACATTTCCCCATACTTTCATTTCTCAGTGGAAATGAAAGGCCTTTGATTACAAAGCCTTGAAAATCAAACAAAATTTGAATTGCGATCCATTTGCGGCAGAGCCAGGGAGCTGAGGATGCTGAGGAAGGTCTTAGGTCCCCAACTATTTATTACTATTTAGTATCGCTAGTTTATGAATTAAGTCAAACAAAGGTTCTTTACATTGAGGTCGTCGGATTTCTTAATGTGACGAGGATTCCTCAAGAAATGTCATATCAATGTAAAAAGGGTATCAAATGTTGTTAGTTAAAGTGCTTCTGCTGTTGCTTTTCTGCACAGAAAAAGGATCTAACTAAGAGTAACATTTGTTGTTTTGATACACAGAAAAAGGAGATAGAGTAGGCATGCGCCTATCTTTCTGTGTTGATTTATTTCTTTTTGAAACTTTGATTAGCTATTAAAACATTGTTTTCAATTTGATCTCAATTTGAACTCGTTTTTCGTATTTTTGCAATATTTTATTGCTCTGGACGTTCAAGAGGCATTTGTGAAAGAGGTACTCAATAGGCATGTTTTTGAAATAAAATCAGAAAGAGTTATTGTATCAGATGAAATACACGCTGTATCACTGTACTCCAAATCTCTTGTAGATAACAAAGAGAGGAGTAACGAAGCAAATACTGGTATTTTGTCACAAATAACCAACACAGTGGCAGAACCCAGCTTTTAAACAAAAAGTTTACTACGTTATTTCTTTATTACTTTATTAATTTATTACTTTGTTACTTTGTTACTTTGTTACTATACTCCTTTATTACATTATTACATTATTACATTATTACTTTACTACTTTATTTCTTTATTACTTTATTACTTGTATTCCTTTATTACTTTATTGCTTTATTGCTGTTTTACTACTTGAAAACTAAAAGAAAACTGATGAGATTCAGTGTCAGATTTCTAAATGGCTTACGGTTTTAGTTAACCATAAAATGGTCATACCACAAAAACATTGAGGGGTGTATGAGATGATTGATGCTACAAGAAAGAAAGAAGTGGTGGTAAATCATTAAGTGTTTAAGGTCTTCCCTTCAATATCTTACCAGACAGTAAATTGGAATTACTGTTAGGGAAGACAGTGAACCTAATTTTGTAGAAATATTTAATTTGGAAGGAAAATATGACTCCTTTAATGGAGAGGATTGACTGAAAAGGAAACAAATTTCTCAGCTACTGTATTCAAAATTAAGCACTTAAAGTAAAGGTGAAAAGTGTCCCCCAACCTTACCACCACTAACAAAGAAAATATTCCAGGATAGTGAACTCGACAATGTATTTAAGGGAGAATACATTAATCGCAAGACCTTTGTTATTCTCATTTCTTTCATTCGTGGTACACGAGTTCTCTCAGGTTGATTTATATAACGTTCCGCCTCCAGTAGAGTAAACGCTTGATTTTGAAATTGTATTGATTAATAAAAATTAATACAGGTAGCGCTGTCAAGAAAACTGAAAGATTTGTTGAATATTTCTTGTATAGTGAGATGGATGCTCGACCTGGGTATCGTGAGACCAATATTAAGCTACCGAGTCAAAAAAGCACGCTTTGGAACGTAAGATTCACCAACATTAGAGGCTTATAAACGAATTTTGAATTTTTAAGTTGTAATCTTGTGTTTAAGACGAGAGATATTCCTGTTTGACTAATCTGAATATAAATAAGTCTGGATAATGGAAGGTTTAGTATTTTCAGCTATCTGCCTCTTATTGTACTTGAACGTGTGAATATCGCAGAAAACCAATGTTTGAGCTGTTGCTGGCAAAGGAGGAGTCATCTCTGAGATAACCTTTCTATTTTTACTAACAGAGATTATTCTGCTGACCTGTATGGGCCTAAAGTTTATGTTCGAGAAAACTGGCTCAAGGAACATCAAATTATATTTGTATAGAAGGTCAAATTATATTTTTACTTATGCTTGCCTTTGCTACATTTTTTGTCATTTCTTCATATGGACTACATACTTCAGCTGATTGCTGTGTGTATGATAACTTTATTTAGAACACAGACTGTTGATTTCAGCACCATCGCCAGTAATATATTTGTACTAGCGACTTGATTACATTTAATGTAGGCTAGTTGATCCACTCTAGAAATGGTCTTTTGGGTTTTTGTTGTAAACCGTCACAGTTTTTCCTGGTCATAATACTTTGTAGAGAGGTTTTACCATTCTATTTTAATTCTGACTTTTAATAAAAATGGTGTCTTCTGCTTGATCTTTTGTCGGACAGGCAACTGATATCTGCATTTTCAAAGGGTTTTTTTAATTAGAGGATCAGACCTTTATTATTGTTGATAGATATTTTGATCTTTCCCTGACCCCACAAAAGGTTGTGCTCCTATCGTAGTTTTTTTTATCCAGGGAAGCAAGACTAGATCCTGTTTCTAATGAGCCCAGGGGTGGGCCATAATCATTTTCGTTTTCCAAGGTATCGTCACTTTGAAGTGTTAAGGATTCAATTGGACAAGAATAATACTGTTCCCTTTATAGGGTTTTTCTGTTTGTCTGTCTTTCTGTTTGTCTCACTCTCACACTGCCTGTTTCTATCTCTCTGTTGGTCTCTATTTCGCTGTCGGTCCCTGTCTCTGTCTGCCTCTGTCTTTGTGTTTATGTGTGTTTGTGTGTATGTTTGTGTGTATGATCTATCTATTTATCTAATGATCTATCTATCTATCTATCTATCTATCTATCTATCTATCTATCTATCTATCTATCTATCCATCTATCTACTTAGATACTTACCTATTTCTGTTGTAAGGAATGAAAGAAATGAAAAAAACTTTAAGAAAAACTTTTAGACAGGGACGTGGATGTTTTGGAGGTCCGGTTAAGAGGAAGAAGGAAAAAAGTATCTGCTGCTGGTTTTATGCCATTTAGATTAAAGCATATGATCGCACAGTGTTTCACCACTTGGCACATTTGTGTTTTGGGTCACTTAGATGTCTTCTTTATGGACATTTAATAGCAACGCAAATAAAAGATAGAAATTTTATTTTTGATAGTAGCATTTGCCTTGAATCACCCAGGACGTACGTAAGCAGCACGATAATGCAGTCTTCACTAATTGTAAAGCTAATAAAAAAATTAGAGAAAGTGGGAAAAGAATAGATGAAAAAAACAACGTTAAAATAGATGGTTGGTTTGTACTTTGCTTTTTTTGCGACAACTCTATGGATTTTAAATGTTGCCATTGGCAAAGAGAACCACTCCGTAACACGATCAAATACCAAGGCAGGTGAAGAATCTTAATGTCTGAAAGTTGTTTTACATGAATATAGCACTTGAACAAATTGAAGTCATGAATAATATATAGGAAATTGTCCATTAAGGTACAGAATAGAGAGGTTGATGTTAAAAAAGAATGTTTCAGTATTAGCGCTAGATTCATTTACTTAAAAGTACTCTGCAGATATTTTAATGGCCTAATTTTGTATTTAGCTAAAAGCAATATTTGAAGCATTTATATTATTTATATAACATTATCATTTTTACGCCACAAAATAACAAACATCTGTTAAATGGTAAGAAAAATAGAACAAAATTTACATACTTACTTACTTTACTTTTTTACTTTCTCCTTTTAACGTCTTCGTTTTTTATTCGTGGGGTTTGACGGTTTGACAGAGGTCTCCATATCGTTCTATTCAAAACATCTTCCTCCACCAGCCCATACGTTCTCATGTTCTCCTGTACCGTCTTCAACCAGGCCTTCTTTGGCCTTCCTGGAGTAGAACAGAAGTGGAGTGCCTTTGTTATGAGCACCGTTACCAGGTAAAAATTGGGATTGCGAATCATTTTTCTTTACAAAAAGAACTTACAAAACGCCACACCAAATCAGCCGTCTCCAGCCTGTTTTGTTTGTCACATCAGCATCCCTCGCACCAACAGCCTCCATATCTTTACCAATCACATCCTTCCATCTTTTCCTCGGCCTCCCTTTTCGCCTTTTACCATGTACTTCATAACTCAGTACTCTCCTTCCTACATAATCTGCATCACGCCTTGCTGTGTCCGTTCCATAGAAAATGTCTTGACTCCCTCACCTTGTCCCTACGTCTCCTGATATGGGATATTTCTCGAATGTGGTCGTTAGGAATTCTGTCTAGTCGCGTCACACCTAGTGACCACCTCATCCATCGCATTTCAGCCACTCCCAGACCCGCTTCTTGCCGCTGGGTGGTAGCAACAGTTTCCAGACCATATATTAGAGCTGGGCGCACTGACGTCTTGTAAACTGTTACCATCCTCCAACTATACTAACCGGCCTGCGCTCTCCTCTTTACTACTCTATCATAATTTCCGTTTGCTTTTAGAGCTGACCCCAGATACTTAAATTTGCTCACTTTAGGGATTTCCACCCCTCCCAGCTTTATTCTATCGTTCTGGCTTCCTTTCAAAACTAGGTACTCTGTTTTTGTCCGGCTTATTTTCATTCCTCGCCTCTCCAGGACATAACACCACCTCGCCAGCTGTAATTCAATCTCTTCTCTTGTCTCACTACACAGTACAATATCGTTTGCGAACATCATTTGAGGAGCATCTCTCCTTACATCATCTGTAAGTCTATCCATTACCACTCCAAATAGGAAAGGGCTTAAAGCCGAGCCCCGGTGCAAGCCTGCCTTCACTTCGAAGTTATCCGTGCTTCCTGTAGCACATCGAACACAGTCTTACTGCCCTTGTACATATCTTGTACCAGCCTGGTATACGTCTGTGATTCCTGTCAGCCTCATACAACTCCATATCTCCTTCTACAGTAATGTATACTTTCTTTAAAAACGACGGGTATGCGAAATATGGTAGATAAAAGATGATGATTTCATAGAGAACACCAAGGCGCCAATGGATGGTAAACTTACTAAAACTCACGGTTCTGCTGCAAATGTTAAATATGGGTTTTCCCCACTGTTCTATGTGTAAGGCAGATCCAGTTCTGCCAGTTACTGTTAGTTGTCTGATTTTATCTGCATTCAAGGTTCAGCTGCAGATCCTGTGTTGTAGCCGAATCATAATTCACAATTTGGTAAGCACCTTTGAACTGTCTATTTCATAAAACTCGATAAATGCAATTTTTCTCTTGTAAGTAATAGGCACACGTTTTTTTTATTCTACGTGCCTGGTATCACAGTGGACCTTGAAATCATAATCCATCATATCAAAATTACCCTGGATATGCCTGAATTCCAACAAATTTGCTAATCAATTTATAGGGGCAGTTCTCCTTATGCAATCGTGTTAGTGTACCTAAAGTAATTTTCACTTCACAAAAAATTTTTTTAAATCTACAACTAATAAACTTGACGTTGATAAAGTTTAAATCTATCAGTGGCTTCAAAGTTGAGGGGTAAAAGCTGAGACGGAGGAAGAGAATAGGATCTTTTCTCTCAAACTGTCAAGTAGTTATTGCTATTTATTATGCTGAAGCAAATGCTTCAAGTACAAAAGAAACATGTCGTTGTATTGCAAGAAGCCTAACTTAAGCTACCATTCAACATTTTAATAAGTATTTCATTTTTTATTTTGGAAACGACATTTCACGATGCCCTTTGAATTAAAGCGGTTATCTGATGCATAAATAAATATTTTCTTTTCGAATAAATTTTATTTGTATTTTTATTCTGTAACTACCAGTATTCCACAAATTTCGGTTTGCAATCAAATAGGGTGCTAAAAATGAATCATACAGTAAAGACCACATGGTCACTTGAATGGTATATAATTAGGGACAAAATTATTAGCATCTATTATTTCACTTCTTAATATTGTAAATGAGGTCGATACGGCTTTAACAAAAGCAGTGGATGTTATTTTGTCAATTTATCGTCCTTACAGTTGTTGAATTGGTCACCTGCGATACATTTTCGTGAAAGCTTTTATATTGAATAATGAATTTAAGTGATAAGATTGTAGCATGATAGAATATTATCTGAGTTTAAGCTATATTCCGGTCAACATGTTTTTGGTTGTTTTAGCGTTTCTTATCAGACGTTGAGAATTTATTTTGATATTGCATCAGTAGGAAGATGAACACATAATGGATTTTGTAGGAAATGTAAACCTTGAACGCCTTTATGACTCCAGCCTGCTGAATTTATTTCAGGATTTTCACAAGAAAGGTAATTTGATTTGAGGAATCGCTTTTGCGAAGACATTAGAGTTACCGTTGTTGCCTTTGTTATTGAGTAAAATATGGTTCAAATGTTGTGTTTACGAAATTAAGTGATGGTTTTTTCATGATGCGTATCATTCAGTGTTTTCAAATGATTGTGGCTCTATCTTTCTACTCCTGCCTTACTCTTTCGGCTTAGTCAACATCCGCCAAAAGCGTCTCAACGGTTTCCACCATTCCACGACATCACTTTTATCCGAGCCAACTGTCTTCCGTACATACGGCTGCTGTCCGATTCTCTATCTGACCCATATATATATATAGTTTTTTTATTCTGCCATGTATATATGTATGTATTTAACTTACTTAGTAGTAATATCAGCAGTAAAATATTAAAACATACAAGCATATATCAAAGTTCTCATATACAAATATATTGCAAAGATATATACTGGTGTGAGGAGCAGAGTGGAACTTTGCCACCATCCACAATGAGTGCCCGCCCGCTTTCCACCTATCTTCCTCCCCCTCCATCCTCCTCCCTCTTTCTGTCTTTCCCTCTTACTTTCTCTCTTTTCTTTCTCTCTTTCTCTTTTTCTCTTTCACTCTCTCTCTTTTTCTCTCTTTCTCTTTCTTTCTTTCTCTTTCACTTTCCCTCTCGCTTTCTTTTACTCTCAGGTAACGAGTCTTATTTAAGCTTCTCATTTGCCGGAAAGGGTCTGTTACTACTCCAAATCCCGGAAACAAACTGAATATGGTTGTTAAAAATGGCGTTTCGTTGCCTCATTTCATTTATTCACTGATATTATCTCGTTTGCAATTTCCATCCTCTATTGTTTANTGTGAGGAGCAGAGTGGAACTTTGCCACCATCCACAATGAGTGCCCGCCCGCTTTCCACCTATCTTCCTCCCCCTCCATCCTCCTTCTCCCTCTTTCTGTCTTTCCCTCTTACTTTCTCTATTTCACTCTCTCTCTTTTTCTCTCTTTCTCTTTCTTTCTTTCTCTTTCACTTTCCCTCTCGCTTTCTTTTACTCTCAGGTAACGAGTCTTATTTAAGCTTCTCATTTGCCGGAAAGGGTCTGTTACTACTCCAAATCCCGGAAACAAACTGAATATGGTTGTTAAAAATGGCGTTTCGTTGCCTCATTTCATTTATTCACTGATATTATCTCGTTTGCAATTTCCATCCTCTATTGTTTAAAGAAATTCTTTTAGCCGAACAGAAAAACACATTACTTTGTTTTTATGACATGCTTTTCGATTTTGTCAGGGTACGTCGTCAAGAGCTGTAACAGGTGAATGTATGCAATATCAAGGATCTTTAGAATATGTAACATTTTGAGGCAAGCAGTTTAAAACGATATTTTGTTCATTGTGAGGAATTGTCACACAATCACCAGTGTGTGAGGCAAATGAGGGAGAAATGGCAACTCGACATTCTGTGACGCATTCTTTCTCTCGGTATCTGTCAATCATTAATATTGGTAAATCTTCCAGTTCACACTACTGTCTTCTGCTAATCTGTCAATACATGTTTTTTTATGGTTTACCACAGGCTCTCTTTTTATGCACAAGTCGCTAAAGCATCAAGGCAATTGCCATGTCATTGTTCTCCCTGTAGCAGTACCCAGCGAACGTCTCCTATTATACAAATAGATACTAATAGATGGGAGGTGTACGTACAGTTCTTTTTTGGTAGAGTGTTACTTTCAAGCCTTGTTTAGAACTGCTTAAAGGATTTTAACTATCACGAAGAGCTTTTTTTAGTAATTTTTTCAGTACAAAAGAAGTTGACCCAAGTTGACAAAAACATATTCCATTGTTGGTAGAAAGACGTTTCATTTCAGGTTTGTCAATAGCGATGACCTCCGTACTGCATCAAGTTTATTTAAAGCACGCTATACCTTTCCAAGTCTAATTTCTACTTCACACCTTGATGCATTGTTGCTTCTTAGATAGTTAAATCCCTTCACAGCTTTGATGTTGTTATCGTAGAGCAATTTGATCAAGTGTGAGTGTAATTGATTGTTGCAGATCGATTCTGTTTTAATGGCATTGATTTTTTAATCAAATTCCACATGCAGCATGTTCCAGTTGACGTAAAAGGACTGTATGATAACAAAAGATAACACTTAATCTCTTGGAGTAGGTAGCTTTCTCCGAAGCACTGTTTTCGAATTTCTAATCTCTGCTCTTGATTTGAAGATCCCCGTTTCTCATTCTTGGAGATTTTTCGACCGTTTAACTTATTTACTGGTTTTCATCCCTAACAGTTCTTCTGATTTCTAGCAGCCGGTAAGTATCAATAATCTTTTTTTGTATATAATTTTTCTAGTTTTTTTCGTATGCAGCAGGAAAGGCATCCCAACCTTTTATAAAGTTGCGGATAATTTTTGGAGTTGGCTTTTTGTTTTTTCCCCCAACCATTCAACCTAGTATTTCTCTAAATTACTTCCGCATTTTTTATATGAAAACCCTTTTTTGATTGGTAACATTGGTAAATTTGCTCTTTGGTGAGTTCTCTACGTTGTCCTGATATAAAATGGTTTTTACAGTTTAGAGTGCGAATTATTTTGTTCCGTACGACTCTGTCATGAGGTTCAACCAATCGTAAGGTGGTTTTCGAGGTATTTTTCATATTTGCTTTTACCCTGAATCGTATCTTTGCAGATGTTATAGGATGATCCAATCTTATTTTTTCAATGCTCTCCAGTCTTTCGTTGTCCTGTTATAGGGTAAAAATGGTTTTTTTAGTTTAGAGTGCGAGTGATTTTGTTTCGTACGACTCTGCCATGAGTTTGAACCAATGGTAAGGTGGTTTTCGAGATATTTTTCATATTTTCTTTTACCCTGAGTCGTATCTTTGCAGATCCTATAGGATGATCAGATTTTATTTCTTTAATGCTCTCCAGACTTTTACAATAATTTTCCATTTGTTATTGGTCATAGTGAAGTCGAATAAGATGCTGTAATTTAAAGCAAAGAACCTTTAAAGTGCTAAAAAGCACTACCAGGGTATTACACATATAGAGAGTGTTTTTGCCATGACGTATTCTTCTTATATACGTTTTCTTTGCTTAGGACATTCTTGGTTTTAATTTGAAATTGTTAGTGAAAGAATGTACCTAATGATTGTATTAATAAAAAAATTATTATTTTTTAATTCATTTGGAAGCATGCTTTGATCACCGACGTGTATTAAGCAATTTATTTATGAGGTTTTCAGAATAACAGAATTCCGTAAACTTAATTCTATGAGTGTGCCGATGTGAATGCCTTAGGTATTATTAGTTTTGTTTAGCAGATTCAAAATAATCAAGTAGTTTTGTGAAGAATATGTGATCTTTCTGCAGTTTTATGCTTTATTCCTTGTATAAAGCCATCCAAGACCCTTGATGTAATTTGTAAGTGCAATGGTTTGACTTATAATGTCCAACGTGCATTGCATCGCAAATGAAGAAAACTTGCTTTTTACTGTATTCTAAACTCACACTTTCCGGACGTATACTGAAAGAGACATAGGAACACTTTCTTGCTATAATGTTCAGTCTTCATAATAACCATAATATTATAAAAAATCATAGTGGCCTAGATAAACACATTTTTATTACAGGAGATAACATTTTGAAAAGAGCTTTATTTTTAAGATACCTTATGTCGAAAATATAATTCTGCTTTATTATTAAACCTTTTAAAGTCAAAACCTGCTTTTTTTAAATAACTAGAGACACATAAATGATTTATTTTTGCTCATGTGATTAAGCACGTATGATTTGACCCACATCTAATTGACCAGAACAACAGTAACACTTCTTATTTATTGTCAACAGGCTTGCTGGCTTGAGATTATCTGTCTTGTTAGCAGTAAGTCTCAATTAAAATGCAACTAACGCGGTTGATAGAACATTGTT
This sequence comes from Morbakka virulenta, assembly GCA_003991215.1. Taxonomy (NCBI): domain Eukaryota; kingdom Metazoa; phylum Cnidaria; class Cubozoa; order Carybdeida; family Carukiidae; genus Morbakka; species Morbakka virulenta. Next base: position 2,120,150 of record RDPX01000081.1, on the reverse strand, counting down.
GGGGTATCGAGGTTATTTTTTTCCCGAAACTGATGGGCTGGGAAAAGTTTTTGGTAAGCTGAATTGGAATGTTGTATTGTGACCCTTGCGATCAATTCCACATGTTTAAAAAATATGAAAGTCATTAAACTGAGTAGTGAGAAGGTGAAACTTTCACTTGAAATGGTCGACACAGGGGCGGAGCTAGAGGAGCGCGGTTACTCAAGCACCCCTCAAAGCTGGAAAGATATGTTCTTTTGAAATTTGGGGTTAAATTTTTAATTTTCCGCTAAAGTGCTCCATTTTTTTGGAAAAAAAAGATTGCAAATGCATTAAAAATGTCTGTTTTGTTTACACGACTTCGCTAATCCTCAACACAATTTTCTTTCAACAAGATAAAAAACACGAAAGTGTAGGATTTATGTCTTTGGTCCTGCACATTTCTTAAGCCAATGTTATTGACCTAGAAGCTCTCTGTCATGAGCCAGTGTAAATGATGCACAACCTGTTTGTCTTTACAAGAGAACAAAGCAACTCTGTCCCGTTTCTCCATCAAAAAGGAGCTGTGCATAAATAAGCGCAAGGACACAATTGCACCCATTAAACTGCTTTCCTATTGGCCTGCAGCTCTAACCATCCACTGAGCAGCCATGCTTTTATTGGTTCGCAAGCCTAATTTGAATTTTCACTTTAAGCACACATTAATCTGCATGTTTGTATCCTAATTTCATGATTCTAATTCACTGCGTCCTTCTTTCAGTGGCGACTGTGCTAAGTCAGCTGAACAATGCACAAACGTATTCCATGACACTTTCAAGAGCTGAAAAATACAGCAACAAAGGGATGACCTAATTACCTGTAGATAGATTTACAGATAGCAATTTCCTGAAACAAACATGCCGGCTGGCTGTCGCCACCCTGTCAGTTATGTTTGTTGACAAATCGATGCTTATAAACTGCTTCAAGAGATCCATCCGTTTTGTGATGCAAACTCAGGGTCTTAACGTATCTTTTAAAAGTCCAACAGATTTGCTTTTTGCCAAATATTTGATAATGAATGGTAAAAGCAGCCATTAGTGTTTAGTAACAACTGGCGCATTGGATTTGTTTATGTTCAGAGGCGAAAAGAACATCTTCTTGATGGTTTGGGATAAGGTCTGATACTTCCTCGAAAAGTTTGCGATAAACGTTGATAGCCTTGCTTGGTAGTAGCACAGGCAGAGACAAAAAACTCCCTTTAAATAACTTGTGCGTGAATTGTGTAGACATAGTAAATGAGCTCTGGTCATTGCTTTAGAGTACCATCATAGAACCAGTGCTTTAATTTCGTCACAAGCTGAAAACGTTGATTTGGTGCAAATATAGTCATTCTCTTCTCATCATCCACGCCACTATCGAATCTATTGATCTCTGTTGGACGTTTACTTGTGCAGTGCTGATAATAGAAAATTCGGCCCGTGCTGGTGGATTTCATACCAGATTGCAGTTACTCTGGGTGCCGAATGTTTAATTCTATTCATTAGAGAAAAATTCATTGCAACAGGATCTGAAATAATTGCTATTTTGCCAGTTATAATTTGTTGAATGACTATCTATCACAGTTTGTATTTTGCTTTAGGTTTCTTTTTAACCTTTGAACTTCCATTTTGGTATGTGCATGTATTTTTACAAGCACTCATCTCTCAGAATTATGGTAATAGACTGTAGACTTACTATTACAGAATCATTTAGTGTTGTGAAAACGTTTCATAATTCTTAAAGATTAGCTTAATTGTTTCAAATGGTTGGGGTTGAATTTGCTTCGATCGTAGTGTTCGGATGAACGTGTTATTTGATCATTATTGAAGAGGTAGTATCGTATATTCGTGTATCGCTTCTCGGTCTTTTGGCTAAGATTAAGTGTAGAGCTCTGGTTTCTTCTTGGTCGGGGCTTTGGCTATAGGTTCCAACCATGCAGAACAGGGGTCTCAAGATGCTTGAGCCTTGGCTGAAGACCAGCCCAAGAGGAAGGACCTTCCCTACGCAGGGTCCTGGAGGGACGATGCGTATGTCTTGTATTTTATGGTGTCTTGCGTGCTTTCTGTCCCACTTTTTCTTGATCTGTTGCTTCTTTTCGGGTAGATGGGTATCTGTGAAAGATAAAAATGGGCCCACTGTTTACCAGGGATTCCATCAATAAAAGACCCAGTATCATGTATTTGCGCAATTAAACTAAACATTGGTCTTTTCTGAATTGATAATAATAGTTACCGACCTTTCACTTGCACATTCTAATAAAAATGTTTCTTTATGTTAGTTTCGAAACCGCTAGTAAATTCTAGTAATAAGAAAATGTCACCTTTATGATAGCAAAAGCTGGCCGTTGTTCTTCGCCTGTTATAACTTATGGATTTGGGTAACCGTCAATATCTACATATACTTGTAACCTCTGTGACTAATAATAATAATAATGATAATATAATAATAATTTTTTTTAAACTTCAAGCGTATATTTTTTCCATGTTATCACTTAATACAATTGTATGCCGTGTATACATTACATCATTACCCTAAGAAATACCACTCACTATCAAGGCATGGTATCAAGGACGCACAGAGTAACATAGTCACCAATAAAGGAGGGGAGGATGATCCCATGTCTTACTACGTTGACAGAATATGTAATATGTGGTTCGAATTACCACACATATGATCTTCTTTTTGATATATGAGATTTGTTTCTAAATGACACACGACACTGAATGAAACGATCGGATATGAGTGTTAAACCGAGACCAAACTTACGTTTGGTACGGCGAAGAAGGCGTGTTGATCCAGAAATAGGTATTTCCAACCAAATCCGTATGAACTTTGAAACAACGTTATCGAGGTTTTTCTTAACCCAACTTGTTTCTATATCAGCAACAGTCAAGTGCCAGCTAATTTTTGAAAGTAGATAACTTTGGTACAAAATTACTTTATTTCTGGGGTGGAGCGGGAGACCATTTATAGTCCTGAGAATGTTTTCAGTTTTTGACATCAGTATATTTTTGTGTTCCTTGTTTGTCATGCCGAAATCGAAGATAAAGCTTTGGTTTTATTTGTTTACATACTTTCCACATTTTTTCATTCCAAACGTGTGACACTTTTCGACTTTGATGATCATGTCACTCCAACGACACCATCTGTTGAATGCGTTGAGGAGAATTTGGTTTTCACTCTCTTGGCCT
>RDPX01000081.1:2102781-2114709 GCA_003991215.1 Morbakka virulenta | reverse complement strand
TAGGGAAAGAATGTGAGAGACCTTTGGTTACTTGTTGTAACCGGCTCTCTTACAAATACTCGGTATAACATCTGCCTGTGATGAAAACAGATTTTAACGATAATAATAATAATAACAATAATAGCTTGAATCCCGGTGGCAAGAAAAGCCCCTCCACAGACAGTTTGTAGCTCGAGCTAAATATGCTGATGTTGATGAACTCGCAACCCATCAGTGGCTGAGAAGCTCCGGACTGAAGGGGGAAACTGAAGGCTTTATCCTTGCTGCCCAAGAGCAGAGCTTGTTCACCCGAAATTATCAGCCAAACGTCCTGCACAACGGAGCGGACGAAAAATGTAGGTTTTGCGAGGAGGAAACTGAGACCATTGATCACCTTGTCTTCGGTTGCTCGATATTAACAATAGGAGAGTACAAAAGCCGTCACGACAGGGCTGGACAGTACCTCAATTGGAAGATCTGCAAACACTTTTCTGTAGAGACTAAGAATAATTGGTACGAGCACTACGCAGAACCAGTTACTGAGGAACATGATTTCACCATCTTGTGGAATTTCGCAATCCACACAGATAGCACAATACAGGCTAACCGTCCTGATATTGTCATCAAGGACAAGAAAGCAACACCTGCCTTCTTACTGACATAAGTGTGCCATCTGATAGAAATGTCTCTGCAAAAGTGTTTGAAAAACTTACAATATACAAGGACTTAAGAATCGAAATTGAAAAGATTTGTCATCTGAAAACTACGACTATCTCGGTTGTAGTTGGAGCCTTGGGCCTGATAAATAAATAAATAAATAAATAAATAAATAAATAAGTAAATAAATAAATAATAATAATAATAATAATAATAATAATAATAATGTTACTACATTCCGCCAGAATCTTCCGACGAGTGCTTGAGATTTGAGGAAACTTATTGTTACCAAAACCCAGGAACATGAATCCACTGACCAATTTTTAAAAAAACTCAACAACAACATTATGTGAAAGCAGTGTGTAACAGAGAAATAATAATAATAATAATAATAATAATAATAATAATAATAATAATAAGTTTGCCCTTTGGCATACATAACAACATGGCTTTTTGTGCCTATTCATTGTTGTTTTTGTCACCAAACAGGGCAATAACAAATATCCAGTCTGAATTCAATGCTGCAATATTAGACTTAGTACTTGTACTAGGATATCTTTCCATGTATTGTTAGCTATCAGACCAGGAGTGGGGAGTGCTGTGGTCATACGTTGCTGTCATACAACAACAACCGCTTGAGCAATGTGCCTTTCCTCACTGGTTGTGGGGTGGCACTTGCAAGGTTGAAGTGATGTTGCCATTTTGATTTGGTTTCTATTTATCTCACTCTTATGGCTGCAGTACATGTGCCTGCATTCAACTTACCTGGGTTGTTGCTGGGCGCTGAATGCGGGTTTTTCACCCAACCACCAATAAATAGTGTGTAACCACTCGATAAATAATAATAATAATAATATTAATGATAATAAACCATTTCATAATAATAATACCAAACCATTTCCTTTTTGTGTGTTAAAAATATATTTAATGTTCGTGAAGTTCTAGAAATGATTGTTTAGTGAATCAATTTTGGTTTTGTTTTGTTTTTGTTTCGTTTTGTTTGTTTAGTCTACTTTCTGTATGTCACGTTGAAAATTCATAATCAATGTTTGCGATTAGTCTTGTTATTTGTGCCTGTCCCTGCAGTATGAAGAAGTTCATTGTTCGTGAATTGTTCTGTTACATGATAGAAATATTATTCGTTCCGTTCTCCTGAAAAACTTAAATTTCAAAATAATGAAAACAATAACTTCCAATTTCACTCACCCCAGGCTACTGGTAGTAGCCCGGTGTTTGATCTTAACTTACAATTCAAAAAAACAAAGAAAGAAAATATAATAATAATAATAATAATAATAATAATAATAATAATAATAATAATAATAATGAGTCCCCCATGGTCTCGTATTGCTCCACCACTCAACAATAATAATAATAATGTGTGGAAAACGAAAAGAAACTATTGCGCACATAGTGCCTGAATGTGAACAGCTGGCCCAGATTCACTACAGGAATTGGAAATATGATAGAGTTGGGAAATTAATCCACTGGGAACTTTGTAAAAAGTATGATTTTAAATGCACGAGGGAACTATATGATCATAATTTAATTGGTATTTTAGAGAACGAGAAGCCAAAAATCTTGTTGGATTTTAGAATTCAAACAGATCAGTAGCTGAATCACGACCGACCTCACATTTTGCCAAACACAATAGAGAGACAAATGAATCCGAAGTCATTGATGTTAGATGCTCATTTGGCAGAAGAAGGACGGAAAGAGAAAAGAAGAAGAGAAAAAAGTACGGAGAACGTAGAAGAGAAGTGGCAAAGATATGGAGTGCCAGGAAAGTAGTAATAATACCCATCATCAGAGCCCTTGATACTGAGAAAGAACTTTTAGAGATATGCTGAACAACTTTGGATGAGACAAACGACATTATGTCAAGAGACGTGGAACAGCAAAGATAATTAGAAGGATGTTCGTCTAGATATTATGAGGAAAAAGCGCCTCACAATCACAGAATTAAACGAAGTTAATGAAAATGAGAAAATAAACCAAGGAACCAATACTACTGTTGGTTCACATTGTAAATTCTTACATGATGATGTACCCCTTGGTGAAGTATCAAGTGACGGAAATAATGGTGTCAATGGTAACAATGGTCGCTATGACGATATTATCAATACGGTACTCCAAATTGTTGTTATTGATAGTGTAACTTGTGGAATAAAGGAAATTGATATGGGGATAGAGAAACCCTCGTATTAGTTACTATTAAACAGAAACATCAAACAGTAATCAAAAAAGCCAGTACTGTGTTAAATGACATTTGAAACAATTGTTGAATTAGATATCACTGAGCTACATGTTCCTGTATATGCAACTGCAAAGGCTCCTGAATTTAGGCTTGGCATAAAGCGAAGAAAAAATCGGTAGGTAAATCGTCACAGAACACCAAAATGGCAAAATGATATTGGCAGAGAAATTCAGCTGACAAGAATTGATGAAAAAGAAAGAAAGAAAAATCGAGGAAAAAATTGAGAAGAATGATATATACACCCTCGAACAAGAGCTGAAACAAATAACCCTAACAAATAACAAATTATTTGATAAGCATAATAAATGCTATCAGAAAGAATTTTATAGAAACTTGGCAAAAACCAAGTAGTGGTTACAGAAACGCCTTCAAAAGAACAAATTGAGTTGTTTTTGAAAAGCATCTGGGGTAATGAGAAAGAGTATAATCAGATAGAGGATTAGGAATACAGACCAAAGCAACGGTCAACAGGAATGGAAAGAAATCAGTGGCAGAATCAGTAAATTGCAAGAAGCAAAAAAAATGGAAGTCCCCTGGGATTTACAAAACAGCAGTTTTGGATATATGCACTCACAGCTGCTCATGCGACTCTTACAGCTTTGCTAAACACAGCAATAAACCATCGTAATTGGTTGTGAGCTGGAACAACATACCTTCTAGAACAACGATACTGTTAACCCAAAAATTACATTGATCTCTGTTTAAAAGCTTTCTTTCAAAGGTCAAAGAAATTTCAATTGATTTGTGCATTTTTTGGTAGGCTGAATCCAAAAATACCATCTATTTTCTTTGGTCGGGTCAAGTTTTTGAGATATGATTAGTGCACAAATCATATCTCACAAAGATCACAAATGTACAAATCATCCGTACAAGCTCCGTTAAATATGTGGTTATGTGATTCTTCCTGGTCGCCAAAAATAACTGATTTTATGACGAAGGCATGTCATGTTTACTTTGGAGTAAAGCTTGGAGACCAGGACTAGCCATTTGTACCCCATGTTAGTTGCAGAACATGTGTTGAGAACTTGTGTGATTGGAGAAATAACAAAAGGAAAAGTAGTGAGGGTAAAGATCATGTGAAAAACTGCTATCTTTGCATGATTAATCTTCAAGGAATCAATCTCAAGAACAAACATTGTGGTTAGTATCGTGATGTTTCCCTCTACCATAAGACCAGTCCCTCGTCGTCCAGAAGAACCTGTTCTCGAGCCAGATGTTGCAATGGAATCTAGCTCTGAATCGGAATCTGATAACACATATGGCAGAACAACGGGTGAAAAATACGTCAGAAGAGAATGACCAGACAGTGCTTCTAATGCAAGCAGATCTCAATGACATGATACGAGACCTAAACGTCTCAAAGGAATCTGCACAGCTTCTCGATTCTCGTCTTCTTGAGAACAATTTGTTGCAAGATCATGTACTGTTCGAATTTACATCAATACCGCACAAACTTGGGTTTGCTTGGGTTTCTACCCCTGAGTCCTTTGCGGCCTCGTATTGCTCTGCCACTCAATAATAGAGTTTTCATAATTTCAATTGTCAACGTAGCTTTGGGCTCAATGACCAAATGATTCAAAGGTTACCTGGAACAGCTGAAGTGCGAGGTTCAAATGGAAGTAGTCCGAAGACATAGCATTCTAGGAACAACAAGAATACCGAGGCAAATTTTGGATTTAAAGTAAAAGAATAGGAGATAACAACAAGAAAAAATTAGTTGAACAGTAGAATCCTAGCTGCTAAAGTTACGGAAATTAGCCTCCTGCTAGGATTTAGCCAATAATTTACAACGACATTGTGAGTAAGTAATAATAATAACCTGGAATTGGAAGTCAGAAATGATTTAAAAGATAAGACAAGGGTTTGTATGTGCTGCACAGGAACAGGAGATCAGAGCATATCATGTAAAACACTACATTGATGAGTATTGACAACCCCCTTCATAGAATGTGTGGAAAGAGAGATAAAAGTGTGCAGGATGTAGTAAGTGAATCTGAGTAATTGGCTCAGAAGGAACACAAGAGACGCCATGATAATGTAGCAAAGAAAATTCTTTGCCAACTGTAAGAAAAATTGGATTAAAACTTTTGGAAAAATGTCATGAACGGACAATAAAGGTGTAAGATTGTTTTGGGATATAAATATGCAACACGACAATGTCATAGTTGATTGTTGTGGTTGATAAGAAGGAAAAATGGTGTATAATCGTTGATATTACAATGCATGCTGATGGAAGAGTACATAAAAGGAAAGCGAAGAGAGGGTTCATTTTAACTTCAATTCACAACAGCTGAAGAGCAACAATTCACAACAGCTGAAGAGCAACAATTCACAACAGCTATTTATTTATTTATCTATTTATTTACAAATATTTATACAGGATAAAAAACAGCTTTATATTACATATAATACAATATATACAATAAAAACTCCTGTCAATGTTTGACCTGCCAAACATTAATATATACTAAGGACATAAGAATAGAAAAATAAAGACTATAAAACTCTCAAAACTTGGAAAAATGAGAAAAAAATTTTTAGGAATAAATAGCATCAAAGCAAAATGACGCTTGTCCAGCGACGATACTATGTGATTAAGCTTGAAATGTTCGAAATCAAATTAACACTGAAAAGTTACAATTGAGAATGATGCAATTTAAAACTGAAGAAAGATATGTATTCGAAAATGATGCTATAAAATTGGGACCTTAGGAGTTTCTTGTTGGACATTTGTTTTGACTTCCCTAATTTTCTTGAAAAATAGAACAAATTTTTGGGCAAAAAGAACACCATCTTATTCCAAGAGCTGATACATGGTAGTTGACATTTCTCACCAAAAACAAAGGATTACATTTGCCTTTTTAGTTCCATGAATTTAACCCAGTTCTAAACCTGGAGGTTATCCTTCCAAATTGTTTTTTCACTTCTCACAAACCATACATTCCAAATATTAGAGACCAGTTACATGTTCAATAGTTGCTTGCAAAATTCTTACATCAATAATTACAAAAAGAACGTAACCCTTTGGAAAGAATAGCAATATCTTTCCACTAGAACAAAAAGGATGTAAAAGAGTTTTGCATGTATGGAAAGGCCAGCTACTGATAAATGACATTCTGACAGAAAATTCCCGAAGGAAGCATCGACTCATAAGAATAGGTTGAATAGACAAAAAAAACAACATCCGATAGCGTACTGGATGGTTGGCTTCTATAAGGTAAAGTGACTGCAATCCTGAATAATTGTTTGATACTATAAAGAAATTCAGCAATAACATTTGGATGAAGTTTTTATTTGGGATATCTTCGAGGTTTACATTTGAAAAAAGGTATGATTGTCAAACCTAAGGACATCGTTCTTGACGTGAACACTACCATAAAAGAACTGGAACAAGACTCGACTTACTTGACTTAATTTCCATTGGTGCTACGCTGCCCGTTGATGTCAATGGGCTAGTTTCCCGCATGTTTTGGGCTTTCCTGATGACAGTGTATGGACTGGAGTGGGTCTGTGCTGTAATTTCGTCAGTCCATGACCTGACCAGTCTACCACACATATTCTTCCCTTTAACTTTGTCCAACACTGCTGTCTTTATAGGGCTATGATAATTTATGTGGCAGATGGGCCTAAAGAGGCCAAGCTTTTTTGACACAATTGTCTGTTTCAGGCATTCACATACAGGCATCTAAGGCAAAACAGCGTCATTTATGATGCTGTCGAACTTGCTGATGTCCCGCAGACGTCTAATGCAACGGAATTCAAAGGCTTCTACCCTGTGCCAATCCTCGGCTCAAAAAATCCATGTTTCACATCCACATACCAGGATGGTGAATACCTAAGAACAAAGGACTGCTGCCATGGTCATCATTGTCATACTCTTACTGCTCAGTTTTCTTCTTAATGCTCCGGTGGCAAGTCGTTAAGTGAATATTTGTAAAAGGCTATTCCTATCGCTTTGGAAACCTGCCTGCGTCTGCAAAAGAAAAAGTTCTCCAGGGTTTGTGGTATACTTGAGGATTTTTAAGGGCTGATTCCACTACCACTACCACTACCACTACCACTACCACTACCACTACCACTGATGATGAGCTAGGTGCCTTGCTCATCATCAGTGGTAGATATAGCTGGAGCAATTCGAGCAAGAGCTTGACTAGTTAAAGTAGACTCGTTTTGATCTTGACGAAAGAGTTCGCTGCCGTACTCGTCCATCTTCTGAAATCTGATCAGTCGATTAAAGGAATTTACTGGTATTGTCTCTGGTGAAGTACTGCCTCTTCAGTAACAAGGAGTGACATAAATATCTGGGTGTCCAAGAAGCTGCGAGGGTTGCAGGATCCTGCTGAAAAACAAAGTTAGAAAGGAATGTTATCGTAGAGTTAGAACTATACTCCAAACCTAGATCAATACCAACAAGATTATGACAAATAACTCATGACAATACCCGTAGTTAGCTACAGTTGTAACATCTTATTCACTGAAATGCCAGAAATCAAGAGATAGATCCTCAGGTTAGGAAACTCATGCCAATAAACAAAATGTATCATCCAAGACCAGATGTTATATGGACTTTGTATCTGAAGATTCTGAGGCCAGGGACTGTTACAACTAGAATTAATATGCATAGCCATAACATTTGGGTTGCAAAAATACCTAATCTCAACTGAGGGCTAGATCCTACAACTTGTGAAACATATCTGATGAGTTCCATTGTTTAGAGAAATAAAAGCATGAATGATTTAAGATATTCAAATGATTTGTCGGTCAATTGATTGCCTTGTAATGAGCCACACACATATTTTGATTACAGTTGTATATACTTGAATACGCTGCAAGGAAAAGGTTTTAAGACGAAACCAAATTGCTAATCAAAGTAAGTAAGAAGTACTGCTGGATATTTCTTGCAATAAGTATCAGAATTCCCAAGATGGTATTTAACATATAGCAAGTTGATCTTTTTCAAAGTGCAATTTGTTTTGTTGTTGTAATGTCCTGGCTAATTGCCTTTTGGTATAGATATAAAGAAAATGTTTTAATTGAAGTACATTTTAACTGTATTTTTTATTACATGTATGAAACTAATTTGCCAACAAATTCAATTTTCAGTTTCTCTTCATTTTTATCAAGAACGATACGTACAGCCTCATCAATAGGCACAACAGGTAGACAATGTCCAAATGAAACTAAAAACGATGTTTAGTCTGTTAAAATTTAGTTTATTATTCTGCCTTGTTCTATTTTAAACAGTGTCGGAATGTTTGGTTTATCTGGGTGTATTTTTTAAGTGCTAATAGTGTCTGAGACCATTTGATGTGATCTTGTGAGAATAGGGTGTTTTTTCTTTTGTTTACACTGACGCTCTTTGCATTAACCTTTCTATGTGACTTTTTCATCCTCGACCCACAGTTCTTAGTTAATTTTTGATATTATTTTTTCGTTGAATGTTTTAACCTAGTTTCAGTCTGGTATCTGAAAAAATACCAGGAGGTATTGTAAAGTTGTTAATATCAGTAACTCGCACTTAAACGCCCTAGTACGCTGGGTTGCCATGCTGCAGTGTTAACCAGCAGATAGTCTAAATTTCTCGGATGCCGTATTATTAACATTGGCCTTACTTGAAGCTTGTACTGTTGTGAAATGGCTTTAATTTACTTTTTCTGACTGTGTAACAACCCAGCGTATTCATGTTAAGATCAAAAGCAGGTTAAGGGAGCCATTAATTATTTACAAGCTTTTCAGTAATCATATTGACAGACGTTGACACCACCCCCGTCGCATAATGATTGTACTGAAGTACACAAAACAGAATCTTTCTAACTTATGTTTTGCCAAGCTATTAGCGTTTTTTTTCCAAGAGTATTTTTCTTAAAACTCGGGGGTCTTTACGCAGTAAATCTTAGAAAGCTTTTTAGATCGAGGAGTAAATGACTGGCATTTACTCTTTTGTGATTGACCTGTCTTGCCATAGTGTTTAGGATATGATAAGTATATCTCATTTGTAATGGCTTTCAGGCTTTTATCAATTTTTCCTGATATTGCTTTAGACTCCAAAAGAAGGTTGAAAGATGTCCTTATGGAATTCAGAGAGGGACTTTATCCCAAGTATAATCCAGAGAAGGTGAGTAGTTAATTATACTTTTGGTGGACCAAGTGAACTGCGCTGTTTTTAGTATGCAGAATTTGGAGATTTTTATTGTTGGTATGGTAAGGAAGCTGGTAAAAGGTTAAAATTCTTCTTTTTGGCAGATGTGGTGTATTGCCTACTTCTTTGTTTTTAGATGTTACCAAATATTCTAATTTCACCTTTAAAATTGTTCGAACTCTAAAAAGTTGCTGTTTGTTAACTGTAATTACGACTGAGTATTTTATCCAGGGGTAAGAAGCAACAGTGGTATATTTTACTCGGTAGCAATATAGAATACGGCTTTATAAATCAGAGCCTTAACTTAACCGTAAGAATACACTGATTTTTTTTACGCGTAAGAGATGCAAAAACCTGCTTGTTTTGTCCATAATTTATTTAATCAAACACTGTAATACTTTCGTGATAGACCTACTTTATTTTTTTCTCACTTTAACATAAATTGTAAAGAAGTTAAGAAAGAGGTATTTTGCAATGTTAATAGATGCGACTGTTTTCGTTGTCATTCTTTCACCAGACATAGGCAGATGAGGCAATAGAAATGTAAGAGGTGTAAGACTGTATGTAAGACTTCTTTTTTACTGTTTTTGCGAAAGAAATTTATTTGATATCCTTACTTTATTTTACTTTTAAACGTTTGTGTATGTATTGTATATCTTAATGCGTTTTGAAGGTAATTTGCATCGAGTAAGAATTCATTTTAGGAAAAATATGCATTACCATTTTGATTAACGTAGCGCAAAGTGAATTCCTAATACCACTGTATCCTTAACATTTGCTTTTGTTTAGAGTAAGGTTCACGAAAGTGATGCACCTTGAAGCATCAAAACAGAGTTTTTTTTCTTTCAGCTTCGCAAGAAAATAATCACCTTTGGTAGTTTGCCGTATGTCGTTCTCAACAGCTGCCGTCTGAGTTTCTTTTATTACTTGTACTTACATGTGTAGCGATATTGTTGAGCATGTTTACTTCTTTTTCTCAGTCATCTTCCTTAGCGTCTTATGCCAGTTTTTTTCTTCTGTATGTGGTATTTTCTTCATGTTTCCTTTAACCAGGTAAAAGTACCATATCTACTTCATCTTCCGTTTAAGTTGCCTTGATTGATAGTTACTGTCCCAGGTTAAGTTAAGCCCTAAAACTCAATCCGAATAATTCAGTGGCATTCTTCATAACTGCCTGCATTGCAGATGTGATATCAAAATTGCCCGACTTCATCAGGAGTGATAAAAAGAGAAAAAGAAGCAGCAATGGCTATATTGACTTAAAAAAGCTCGACGACACTTGACTCTTTTGCTATTTTCGCTAGATTGCCTACTATACGATTTTCATGATTCCTTTTCAAATTGCATGATGCAAAAGTGAGACACCATCACCAATGACCTCTAGAATTTTTGGCTAGCGAAAATACGACCTCGATTATTTTGTTAATCTCGCTCATACTATAAAGGCATGGAAAAATCGAAATATTGTTGCTAAACAGAAATTTAAATTTTTAATTTTTGTGAGGAAGCAGATATATATGAAGACCCTAGCTAAATATTAGGTAATAGTAAGGGTTTGTGAAACAATTAAGAAAAGCACCTTTCCTTGAGTACCCCTTTTTGGGGTGGAGAGACTACTGTTAAACATATTCTACGAAGATAATTGTAGAGAGAAATTGAATGGAACGATGCTTTTGAGCAGCTATAACCACAAACCGAAACACAGCTTGTAGACCAATCAATACAAAGTCCCATTACTTTTAATTTTGCTCATTTGCACATTTGCCATCTAAGCCATACTGATGTAGATATTAATTTCTTAAGGGCAGTCATTGCGTCCTTTTGTCAGTAACTTTATAATGCTTTGTATATGCGTATAATAGATAAAGTGCAATTATTTAAACTTTTATTTTAGGAATTTACTATCTCTAGATTTTAATCACATCTGTACAATCTGTTGAGATTGTTTTAATCATTGCTTAAGTACATTTAAACCTTACATTTCATTGCGGAATTCAATGATAGTGACATTGATCAAGTATCATTTTTGGTCAAGTTGTGTCAAATGTGAAAGAGAAATAATATAAAAAGTCTTTATTTGGAACTTGCAATTTATTTACTATGACAAAAACCAAACAAATTTGAAGTTTTTGTTAAGTACCAGAAATTCAGGGTTGTCAGTTGGATTGTCTAAAACTCACTTGTAAAGTTGACCAATTTCAATTGTTTCACCATTGTAGAACCCAAGCATATGTCTAAGTGTATTTTTTGGGATATGCACCATTAAACTGTAAATGCTACTAATTTTTAGCTTAATATGTATGGCATAATTGCCAGGCTTACACAACGAACACGTAACAAATATGATTCAAAACTTTCGGTGATAACACTCCCAGACGTTCCACCAATAAGGGTATGCCATAATTTTGGAACTGTTTGTGAAATTGATATTTAATTGGAAGAATAATCCATTCGCATCATTTTCACTAAAATATTAAAAAAGTAGATTCTAAGATAACAGATGACAGAACACCAGTAAAATTACATGTAATCCCGAAAAAACCATGTCAGATACCGTTATTGGAAAATGCTAAGCATATCCCAACTAATATCAGCCTAAAGTAAATTATTTAGTGAGATTTGAATTACTAAGCCATGTACATGCGCAGACGTACCTTACGAAGACTTAAGACACTTTCTAAACATATGGGCAGCTAAATAGGTAGATAAATAGGTAGTTAAATACAAAGCTAAATAGGTGGATAAATACGCAGAGTCCCTCCATCCATCCATCCATCCATGCATCCATCCATGCATGCATCCATCCATGCATCCATCTATCCCTCCCTCCATTAATCCATCAATCCATCTATCTATCTATCCATCCATCCATCCATCCATCCATCCATCCATCCAT